>DWGJ01000630.1:0-27232 GCA_018246895.1 Aspitha aspitha aspitha | reverse complement strand
TATGGGAGGTGAAATAGGGGATGAAAGTTTGTATGGAAGTTCGTAATTATTATTCTAGAATTCCCGCGGTGTAGGTAATAACGCGGGAAAAACTTTATAACATATTGATTTCCATGCGGGCGAAGCCGCGGGTACAGCTAGTGTATGTATAAGAATTATCCCTGTCCTAACTATTGGACGAAATTCGTAGTTGCAGTGAACATCAGCGGTCATGGTTCTCCGCGGGGACGGCCGAGTGCTTCCTTTCCATGCTTTGTTTTGTTTTGTTTTGTTATTTGTTATAAATATCTTTGTCTGTTTCTTTTTTAATATTTGTATTTTTTGTTCTTGGTATCTTTATTATTATATTGTGTTTTTCGGTTTTAGTTTTACAAACAGGACGGAATAAAGATTTTCTTTCTTTCTTAGATATATTCAATTTCCGTCAAACCGCTGGCCCAGGAACCAGTTTTGCGGCTCCTCGTACTAAATTTACGTTATAAATACCTCTATAGTGATATTGTAGAGTTTGTTTGTTTGTTTAGTTGAACGCGCTAATCTCAGGAACTACTGGTTCAAATTGTTCTTGTGTTGAATAGTCCATTTATGGAGGAACGTCACAGGCTATATATACATATACCTAATATCACGCTGAGAATAATAGGAGTGAAGTAGAGTAATGTACTAGAGAATTGTAGAGATCTATAAAAATACTCCAAAAAAGTCTGCTGTAGCATATATCTATCTGTAATGGTTAACTCACAATAACTACTTTTATGTCCAAAATTTCAATTAAAAATATTACGTTATTTTCGAGTCTATTTTCATCTGTTCAGTGTCAATCCTTATCGAAATAAATGAGCCCGCGGCTTCGCCTGCATGGAAATAAGTGTGTGCCAAGTTTTTGCCACGTAAATACTAAACCCCGCGGGAATTCTAGGATAAAAAGTAGCTTATCTGTTGCTCCACAACCTCCAGTATCTTCCAGTGGAAAACACTGCCTGGCTGGAGGTTTATTTCGGCGGCGTATAATTTTAAATCTATAATATCTTCTAAAATATTAATCCGATTCGTATAGTGGAAAAGATGATTTTGATGATCTATATTAAATGGCGAAGCATTTATTTAGATAAGGATTGATATTGAACAGAAGAAAATAGCCTCGAAAAGAATGTAATATTTTGAATTGAAATTTTCCACATAAAAGTAGTTATTGTGAGTTCACCATATATCGCGAACTTTTCTGTAGTGTTTTAGTAGTATTATAGTATTTTTGAGGATCTACAATTCTCTAGTACATTACTTTAGTGTAACTCTGCTGATTATGCGCCGTCCAGACTCGATTAATAACTTCTTTATATCCTGTTACAGGTAATTAAATATTCCTTTTTAAATAGACAAATCTTTTGAGAACGAATAAGATAATTTTCCTTATAATACATTGAAAAGAGCATTATAGGTACTTCAACGGCACTAATATGTTTTCAAATTGTCTGCGAAGAAATGTGATAAGGTCGAGCGCCGGGAGCGGGCGGCGGGAGCGGGCGGCGGCGCACTCGCGAGTACGAGATATGGCTCTCTCGTGATCGTCGGTGAAACGGGACTAGCAATAAAAACACGTCTTTGCCGGTGCCTCCCTCACGGCACGTGTTAGAGGTTGCTCCTTGTTAGCGAAATTAGAGGTTGCCGGTACACAGCAATCAGGAGGGCTTCTAATATATCTCTCTTTAAAGTCCG
Organism: Aspitha aspitha aspitha; assembly: GCA_018246895.1. Classification (NCBI taxonomy): domain Eukaryota; kingdom Metazoa; phylum Arthropoda; class Insecta; order Lepidoptera; family Hesperiidae; genus Aspitha; species Aspitha aspitha. Next base: position 25,516 of record DWGJ01000630.1, on the reverse strand, counting down.
ACGTACGTTCTCGCCGGAGTCGGTAGCCGTGCTGCGGACGAGAGCGCCTCGGTCCCGCGCCGCTGCAGATTGGCCAACCAGGCTCGTGAGCGACGGCGGGGCGGGCGGGAGCGACTCCGGCTCCAGAAGATGTCCGGATTCTATTGATGGCGAATTGCTCTCGCAATGTGCGGTGCAATTGTCGCTCGATGCTTCACCCGCTACCGTCACAATAATGACCTTCGTTATTACCTATTATTTAAATGACAGAGTAAAGGAGACGCAATTGTCTCCGGGAAGATAGAAATACGACTATATGAGATATATGAATATGAGAGTTGCGTGATAATGGCAACCTGAGAAGTTCTCTCTTACAGTACGGTACCAGCGTGGGCCGCGGCCGGCGCGTGGCGTTGCAACGTTGGTCCCGCACGTACCTATTAACGAACTAACGAGGCGAATTCAATAAAAGTTACAAAAAAGGTTTAATAATTAAGAAGGTTCCTCTTCAACATTGTCACTATCTTTTTTCCATTCCTAAAATCAATTTTTATTTCAGCACTTGTACCTATACGGAGTGGGAAATTGTCAGTCTATGAATAAATTGTCGATGCTCGCCAACATTTGGATTAAAATTGCACTCAGAGCTCTTCTTGTACTTTGCCGATAAAGAGCGGTTTGCACGGATCGGACCGCGCGCAGAGGGAGCGGGGAGCGGGCAGCGGGCAGCGGGGGCCGGGGGTGGCACGTTCGACTGATTCCCGTCGCTCGAGGGCCCTCCGCACGCCTCTATCGAATACTCAACATTGGATTCCTGTAATTGGATAAATATATCTAAGTGTCCTGAATTATTATCTCTTATATATGTATATAAAAATCCCGTGTCACGATGTTCGTTTGCGAAAATCTCTGAAACCACTGAACCGATTTCAATAAAATTTTGTACATATCTTACACTTACCAACTTAAAAATAAATAGTAAATATCAATTTTTACATAAAATCAATTTCTGAACTCACGATATTTGTCCTATATGATTTGACATAATGTAACCACGGCAACGTGTGATCAGATCCACTAGTTACTTTATAAAAATAAATGTAATATATTATAGTATATTTATTACTTTATAAAAACTATAGTATAAAATATATTTTAGTACTTTATAAAAACAAATTGAATATATTATAGTATTGATTGGTGTCCGGTATAGTTTTTATAGTAGGGGCCAAAGCCACGACCTCGTTACATTACCAAAGACAATTTTCTCCGTGCACCACCCCTCCACAAATGTGATTACCGCTTACAACTCTAGACAGAACTTTTGTAATTGTGTTTTCACGAACTTTTCGGTTATGTAAATCTCAATTTAAAATATCATTGCCGAACTTCCAAACGTTGGTAGTCTTTTAACGAAAAATTTACGAACATAAAATTGATTCATTCATATGCTGTTGTGGATAACTATTGTTAAAGTTACCAGATTTCAATTAGTTATATTTTATCAATATTATGATTTTTAAACAATATGAAACTGTAGAAGGAATCATTTGCATTTCATTTCATTTAACAATGAATAAAAATTAAAAATATGTTTAATGTGCTTAATTAATTTTCACCCTTTGCTTCCTTGGAATGTACAGTGTTAATTAAGGCTTTAATTTATTTAACTGTTGGAATTCAGAATTATTATATTTGTATTTAATTTATACGGTTTTTAATCATGGGAATAAATAAATATTGGTTTTTATAATTATCAAAATGAAAGCGCTTTTAAAACATAACATTGTTAAGAATAACCTAATTAACCCAACCATAAAGTAAGCATGCATTTAGAAATCGCGCCAATAAGTATGGACGTAAAATTAACTTCTTAGCTTAATTAGTTTGGCTTAGCCTACTGCACTTAGAACTATCCGCACTATTTCTGTATAATATGTATCACCAAGGCATTAATATCTGCCACTTACTCAACATCCTAGTTGGCAATTCATTGAGAATAATCTCCCATATCTTCTATCTAGAATAATAAGACTAAAGAATCCAAATGGTCAAGCCTATGGCAATATAATCAGTAGACAATAGCAATCACACTGAAATTGCCTCCACTGGGCGAAAAAATGTTTCTTTGAGGGCTTTTTACAAAAATTCTATTATCCCTTCGGACGACACTCAGCCAACGATTCAATCCAATTGGACGTGCGTTCTACCATAGGACCCTCTCAACTGTGGGCTATCATATACGAGTAGATAGAACTTGAGAATCCCAAGTAAACCTAAGTATTATATTATACGATATTATACTCATATCTCGCTGAAACAATTTCATTGGCCGAGTTTCTTAACTCATGTTAGGGAGTTAAGATACTTCCTGCACAAACTCGAGTGCTCCTTTTGTTTGTAATTTCGTATTACAATTAACAGTTTTTACGCTATACAATCTATAATATTATATTCCTATGGAACGTTCAATGCTCGCTACATTATGATTGGATATACGAACCGTGAGGAAAATGAGATTCCGTACATTGGTGAAGAAAAGATTTTTACTTTTTCAGGGCTATCCAAGAATTTAGCCTTATTATCTTTGTTTGTGTAAAGGCCTATACAACAAACATATTTTGGTGCAACCTTCTTTTTCGATCAGTACGAGGCTCCGAGTTCGAGACAAGAATTTTAAGGTTTTCTTCAAGCGTAAAGAAATGGGTTACAAGTTTTTTCTTGATACAACCCGAAATGGGGATACTGATGTATAACACGTATAACAAAAAACACTGTTATATATACAAGTTTTATAACTACAAAAATAGAACTGGCGTTATATTAAATTGGACACTTAGTACATAACACTATACGAAATTTCAAATATATTTTATACAACCCTGTTCATTCTTCCATACCTAGACACAACTCTTCTCTCATAGTGAGACTTTTTAGCGCACGATTTACTCGACTAATTGTGCCGATATATAATAATCATTTATATACAAGAAGCAAATGGGTGATGCTGGTGTATCGTATTACTGCATTATATTACATTATGCTGCTATATTGTATTACTCATATTACATACTTGTTGTTGTACCAGATCTCGTACATTGCATGACACATAAATTTTCTCGCTGACAGGTCTCGTTATTATCTTCTTTTATCATCATTCGGAAAGATTTGTGTCAAGAATGCCTGAGTTCTTCAGAGGTAAGATAGTTTTTACCCTATTAGTACAGGGTGCTACTGAGCTTAACTCTAGTACAGAAAACGTGACTAATTTGCAGTCCAATCCTGTAATTTAGATTTATATATGGATTTTGTTCTGCGGATTTATTTTCCTACACTCGTATTTGCGCATCCCATCTAATATGACGTTGCAAGACTCTACTTACACAAAAGGCAGACAAAAGTGCACATAAGAGCCGTCGTCATCAAAGGAGGTGTTCCTGTCGTATCCTTTGCAACGAACACGTTCTACCACTTACAGTGCCCTATACATGTTCGTCTTGACTCCTAAAGAGTGTGATACATTCTCGAAAGCTTCCAGAAAGTTCTGTTCAGAATATCTTTGTTTAACTGCAACTTTACGTACACATATGTATGTATATTATCTCCATTAACCACTGTTTACCTACTGATATATTTTAGCAGCGACAGCCAATGTTTCATATTTCAACTTACCACTTTCACCTTCACAAGGTGATGGCGGTTTTACAAATTAAAAATGGACATATGTGATGAAAAACAAAAAATTCTGCACTTCTTAAAATTCTCCATAGTATAGTATTCTCCATAGCGGAGCTGTCAATCACAATCACGATCCTTCTTATTCTCACAGCATATCCACGTCTAACAATACGGCAAATGTGTTGATGACTATGATGATCATAACATATTTTCATTGGAACAACAATTTTAGCTCAAATCCGCAAGTTAGTTACTCAGATAAAGATATTAAATTCAGTAGAATATAAAAATACCAACAGCTCAGATTCATAAGGCTTATAAAGTCTATTGAAGTTCTGAATACATTGAGGGAAAATTCCACCTCAGTGTAAGTAGGGATAATGGGCGGGCACTCTTTCAAATCGATGTTACGTATCTTCGCCGTTATGCACACCATTTACCCCGTGGAGTAATGTTTTTCTATGCGCTTACGATATTTTCAAATTTATGATCCCATAAAACTCGCTAGGTCCGCTCTCTTTTCATTGACTCGAGAAGGTTTCTACTGGAAATAAAAATATTAACATTCTGTAACACAGAGTGGTAATAAAGGTATAAAATACGTCAGCTTTGTTTATATGTATGGTATACATTCAACTGTAATATACGTACATGTATTATTCTTCGTTAAATAGAATGCTTTTAGGTGATCTTTATAGTTTCAAACCTTTATACGAGTAAACATCAATTTAAACATTACACTCCGCTCTCATCATCTTTCTGCGCGGACATCGAAGTATCAGCTTAATTCATTTGACTTCTACGGATGCGGGAAAGGAATCATTAATGACCTAATGTACCTAACCATCAACTATCTCGTGTACTCGTTTATTAGGTGATAGATATTGAATTATGAAAATACCTAGATACCATTTTTTTTTGACAGTCAGATTTTTTTTTACTTTCTACTTTTATATCCCGATTAACTGCTTCTATAATATTACTACAAAATTTCATAGTTACAATTTTTTTTATGAACCAAGTCAATTCTTTGAAATATTACAAACCCTCTCGCGTAAATGTAAACAATTATACCGCGTCGCAATAAATAATAAAAAGTTATTATTAAGTTTTAATATAACCAGTGTTACTTGCATGAAATCCATCAAATAATTTAATCCACAGACCACACAAAAAAAATTACATAAATGTACAAATATATGTAGGTCTGTACATACGTACATACACTCGCAAAACATTGCCGTCGTTCTGTCGCTGCCGGGTAAAAAGAATTACCAAATCGGTTACTAACACACTTAAATACTCTGTTGCTGTAAAAAACTTTGTTGAATGAAATTCCTTGTATGTAGATTATACTCGTAATTACCTTCTGAGACTGTATTTCTTATGGTAGCATCTAAATCGTGTAAAGGTAAGCAGTGCACTGAAAAAGGCGTATAATATTTAGTTTTTGCTGATTGTTTTGTTGGGTATTCTACAACAATTGATTGGTAAATTTATTTTCCTCCGTTATCAGTCAGGCAGTCAGCAGATATTTCAAATTCGCTTGCGTGTTCACCAATAATTCAATGAAATAATAATTATTGTACATGAAAACGATGGTGCAGCAGTAAATTTATATCTGTTTGCTCCGCTGTCAGCGTATTTTGTTCCTCGGATTTATTACAGCTTATTAGCTTGGGAATCCAAGTGTTCCTGACTTGATGAATAATTTATAGAGCTCATGTTGTCTTGTTACACCTAATCCTAATGGCGAAGACGTAACGGTATTACACGGCTAGCTACTACGCCGATTATTCGGGATTCAATTCCCGGTAGAAGGCGCTATATAATAATTAAAAGATCTATATTTGATAGTTATAGTTTTTCTTATTATAGTCATAAATAATAGCAATATGCCTCCGTTATTATTAGTAGACATGATTTCAACGAAATTACGATCTCATTGACAGAAGCCGAGTCATCTTTCAATGTTCGAACGTAGCACATTATAGATTCTTCTTATTTTATTTACATTAAATACGTTTTCGAGAAAAATCAGTATATTTTCTTGTTTTATTTGGGTCACGGAAGTATTAGATACGTTAAAATAGTGGAACTTCCTTCCACCACATTGTGATTCACATTCGATGAGGGGTTATAAGAGCTTTATTGCAAACGGAATGGAACGCACATTTGCTGTGTCACTGTTAACAATAGCTCCATCAATCACGTGAAAATTTCGGGATCCCATTGCACGCTGAATAAATTTGCTTCAGTGTCAGCTACCATAACCATTTGAACGTGAGGGTTTCTTTTTACAATATCTCAAGTGGGCTAGTTAAATGGATAAACGTCTACTAATACCAATGAATAATGCAAGATCACAAATAGTTACATTACTAATCTCTAAGATGTGTAGAATCAGTCTACTCAACGTGACAATGGATCGTACGTTGTCTCTTATATTCCTTGACAAAAGCAACATGTAGAAAAATCTTAATTACTGTTAAAGCCTTTTAACAGACGGGTGAACGATTGTAGGAGAAATTCCACTTACGTGACCAGCAATGAAACAGAATATAGAATAAATATTCCAGTCTCTCTCCGTTTCACATAGAAATGAAATACAAATAACATGAAAGAGTAAAAATCTGATAATCATTAGCCAAAAGACTTATAATTAAATTTAATAAAAAAGAAAATTATAATCCTAATCAGTTTATATTATTGAAATAATGTCAAAGTTCGATATAATGAATAGTGAACTAACTAGAAATAATAAATACTGAAACAAAATGAGTAAATTAGATATAGACAAAAGATAAGTACCTACCTACCGATTTAATATTCAACATAAAGATGTGCACTCAGTTGGAAATCGAACCAGGAACGCTGTGTATCGCAGTACGGAACCGTAATCACTGTGCCAAGTATATCGCACAATACCGTTATAACCACAAAGCTTCTTTTAAAATCAGATGAACACGCAGAGAAAACCTTTTCAAAAAATTGCAGAGGCACACTGACAAAGACTTTTAGCGGATGCCAATTTTGGTCGGGAGTTTTACTAAAACGTGAAGACCTTTGAATTTCCGTACGATTTCATTACGCGATTTTGTATAGTCTTCGAACTTTTGACGGCTACATGACCGCTTGACGTGGATTGATGTTCGCGCTCAAAATTAGAATGTTAGCACGTAGTTCGATAAGTAGCTCGTTTAAGAAATTCTCATTCGATTATGAATATTACCAAAGTATCAGGTATTCCCAATTTTTCGACAGTAATGCAAATTGACATCACTACTTAGTAACTGCTATGTGCTATTTTACGCAACTCACATTGCTTTTTTGTAAATACAGCATCTTGATACGCAAAACCTAAGTATAGAAAAGGCATTTCATATCACCGTGTTGCGTATTTTATTGTAAACGGGTATTACAGGTTAATACGAGAAAACACGAAACAAGTTACTAAAATACACTAGGAATAAAGATCAAAGCTTTATGTTATATTCGTTTATTTTATAATTCGACTTCTCGCAGTCAGAAATGCTGGATTTGTGACCATGAATCATTTTCTAACTTACTTTTTGCGCTAACTGGATAGACGACGGCCATTCTTTGTTTGTCAAGTGCAGGGCCCTTCGCGCGATAATTAATACAGCAAAAACCGAGCCCGCACGTGTTCCTCATAACATATAGCGGGCGATTCATCATGACGTCACCTGCTGTATCTACGTGATCCAAATTCTTGAAAAATGTTCCACGATTAATTAGACGCCGTCAATACCGTCGAGTACGAACGCCAGTAGGAAGGTGAGAAATAAACGATTAAGATTAATTTTCTCTACATTAACAATTGTTTTCTGGGTATCTATCGCTTTTGGTAAACTTTCAAAACGCAATGTTTTTCGGCACTTTTATTTCTGTTGAACACGGGTCTACAATTATAATGGCAAAGTATTACGTCATAAACTACGACGCTGGCCAAGTGAGAATTGGCAAATTACACACACCTCCGAAACATTATATGTAGGTATATCTATAATGCACAGTGAGGAGTGCAGGTGTCCTCACGGTGTGTCTTTACCGTTCGTTTTTGTTCCTTCACCTTCACCGTTATAACATGTGATACTTACCTAAATGTTAAGCTAAATAGGCCTCCAAGAATAAGATCCTCATTTTCAAACCACTAGACTATCATTGCCTTTTTTCTACGTCATTATTTTCAGTAACAACATAATATCGTTAATGCAGATTATTATAATAGGAGATAATTTTAAAAGCCTGGTCGTTACTGGATATTAAACTACGTACCCAATTTTAAAAGCCCGCTTAATTACAGCACAATCGATGCCAAAATAACCTTTTGAAGGACAGACCTAACGGAATGTTGTTATTGCGAAAAGCCCGCTTATGCTACTTAAAGTAGAAAATTTTGGGTGTTCAGAGAGAACGGCCTTGTTATCACAACATTCTATGTTTATACACCTACTTTAAACAATATTATACATAACTAAAGACAAATAATTACGAGTACAAGTTTATCACACATAATGTCCATACTAATATTGTAAATGCGAGTGTTTGCTTGTTTGTCTTTCTTTCACGTCAAAACGGAGCAACAGATCCATGTGACTTTTGGTTTGGAGATGTGTATTGATTGGAGTCTTGGGTCTGGAGAGTGACATGTGCATGTCACTTTTTTCGCTGAAAAATGTCTCATTTCCACGGAAAGACGCGTTTTAATCAAATAAGCGACATAGATGGTGTTACGGCCGCAACAGCAGTATAACGAAGGTGTAAAACAAGTCTGTTGACTACAAATGCGATGCCGCGGTTAACAGTTTGATCTACATATAAACATAGTTTAAATATATCGAATCTTTGGGAGATCACTTTCAATGCGTATGTAGTCATCGTGTTTTTGTGTCTTTATTACCTCGACTCATCACTCATCACCCCCTTATCGTTTCATAGTTGGACACGGGTTTCCCTTTCCAAATGAAGAGGGTTAAGGCAAGTGCGGATTGCCATACTTCACACGCCATTAATAACATCACGGGAAGTTCTGCTCTGAACCATGCCCGTTGTAGTGAGTGATATTTAATCTCGATAACGAATCCGGATTTGTGAAACCAATGGCCCACTCCTTAGGGGATTCGAACTCCAAATCCAGCAATTACAAAGCTTAACCACTAAGCTATTACCACTTTTATATATAACTAAATAGTTTACATTAACACAATAAAAATTGACGTGTGTCTACGCCGTAATTAATAAATATTCCCGTTTTAATTCTGATACGTCAGTATTTACAGTATAAATGTACGAGTATGTGCAACTACATTGTTAAACGCTATATACATATACAGGTACTTATATTCAACAGTTTAGGCGTGACGCATTAAAGCAGATGTATTACAAAAACCCGTTCTTATCTGTGTCAACTTCAATTACATTAGTTACCTTTAAATGCCTTGAAAATTTATAGGGGAAGCTTCCAATCGCATCTGTAAATCGACCCCGTACAACTCTAGTTGACACTCAAGTACTGTGAGGCGAAAACCTTGGTGCGGCCTTAAGTCTATAAACGTGGTATAAATCGTATCGTAACACTGCGTAATGGCCCTAAGGGTACAACGAAAAACTTCGGGGGAGCTATTAACTTTATTTAAGGACGTTATAAACCTTTTAAACGCTATCGGGACTGTGAGCTAGTTCGGCTTGTTCTTGGATTATGGATGCCTTGGGACAAAGTGAGCTTTTAACTAATAAGCTCGAGAGAGCTCAAATATACAAACGTTTTCCTTAGCGTTTATTCCACTTTCCTTTTGATAAAATTAAATATACATCACTATAAGGATGAAGATCAGGAAGAAACCTGTACGTCTTGTAATTCCCCATAATGTTCTTTAAATTATTTAAAATTTTCCAATACGCACTAGGACAGCGTGGAAGATCTTTGCCTTTTCCTTATGAAAAAAGACCAGTGTTTAATAATGTAACAATGCAAGGGTTGAAAATTTCAAATAAGTTTTTAGAAAGTAAATTGAAAACAAGTAAATGTATTAAATTTCTGACAAAAAATTATTTTCTTGTTTAAATTACGTAATTGATCATCTCCAAGGGTAACCTCTGTAATACAGCACCTAAGTATAATTATTCTCCGCCCACAAATTTGTAGAACGCCAACTAAATGAGTGGATATTTTTAATGTTAAAACAAAATTTTTAAGTATAATACAAAAATAAAACTGGTAAATTCGTAAAAAACAACACGTCTACAAAACTCTCCTTTTCTGTTAATAAATTACAATTTACTTTACACAACGACTAACGACGAGATAAAGGCATTCCGGGACAATCTTAATCCACTTCAGCCGAATTCATGCCGTAGATCTGTACATTCCCTGATCGGTGAGCCATGATAAATAGGAGAAAATTAAGTTCCCGAAAACAATTCGTAACAAATATAGGTAAATGGTAGACAACCTCTTGTTAGTAATTCGTTTTAACTTACGTTCAAAACGAATAATTCTTTGATATCATTGTGACGTAACTCACGTCAGGTGTGTTTCGAAAATTAAGAGTCGAGTTCTATGTGTTTACATGTAAGTAAGTATAAATAAGGCGCGCGTAGTCTTGACAATAGCTCCAAGCTCCTATACGTTGGCAATTCACTCACAATCTATCAATTTAATCAACGCCGGTCGCAGATGGGTAATCGCATCTGACAAATTTACACAAGGCATTCGTTTTCAGATGTTAGTACGAAAGGCTTTAGAGTTAGTAACTACATTAGTAACATTTCCAATCGAAATGGAGAGTGTGGCTAACGTTGCCTGATGATCGAAAGGTGTGTTGCAGTCAAAGTTTTAATATATGTACACTCGATGGAGTTTTAAAGCAAACATCTACTGCAGAATGTAATTATATCTTCGAGAAACAGTACCTGCGTTTGCTCTGCTTTTTAAATCTTAGCTCTATGATTGTGATCGGCTTCGTAAATATTTAATAAACATTGATCAAGTCTAATTTATAAATAATGTTTATTAAAACATCCAAAATTTGTACCTGATCAAAGGCATAACATGGATTATCTAATGATTCTCTATAATCTTTAAATGTATTTGCTTTTTTTATCTTTGTCTTCGATCATACTATATCAAATTAAGCAGAACTTGTGTTATGGTAACCAGACAGTTGATAAACTACATACATGTTGCACAATATTAATGCTAATAATATTATTATGGGCAATAAAAGCGTCCATGCTCTGACATTACCAGAATATACCTAATTTATTAATACTTTCCTAACGTCTATTGGTCCCATAATTCCTAATGATAAGCCCATCCGAACCTATACAAATAGAGAGGTATTTTTATAGATATTTGGGGCGCAACTAACCGTTATAGAAAAACACCGATACGCGTGAGCCAACCGGTTGAATAAATCCCTAATATGAGGTAAGGCGTAACACGTACCATATAAATAAATAAGCCGATCTCATCCACTTATGTCGGCATTCGAGTACTTATACTTATCGAGGTGAACCGGCTTATAACATGTAAGTAACTTTAGGTAGGATTTGTAGGAATTAATGCAATACTCATTAAGTACTCTTATAAAAGTCTGGAAAGAAAACCGTATAGTCTCGTACAGAGAAATAAGAAATAATAGTAATAACAAGGACAATTTCTTACGACTACATTATTGTAAATTAGGCCAGTTTTATTTTTTAAGCTATATATGTAGGTATGTATCTCGGAAAATCATATTATTAAATGCTCCCTCGCAAAATAAAACGCCGTAACAATGTTATGTAATGAATTCATCATACTGTAAAGATAAAAATATGTATCAATTTCGCAACAGTAATAATTTTAGGTATATTGTCGTGTCCGAAATATTGTTATGAGCATAAATAACAATTTAAAAATAATAGCACGTGTTAAAGTATTATAATAAACAATGGGCCAATAAATAGCAGTTTCGAGCCGCGAGCGATGTAACGAATTAGCCATACACAAGCTTACAACATTTTAATGAGCGCTTAATGAATGTTCTCGAGCTGTGAAATATGACTGTGTCAGTGAGTTATGAGCTTGTCACACTGCGACCCCGCGTTTATCAATTAATGTGTTTCGCGCCAAGCGACGATTGTGTCGCATCCACGCCTCAGCTTTGTTTTGTAACAGCACGAATTTCTGAGAAATATCCCTCTAAGTACGCACATATTCGACCTATTTCATTTTACATTAGTCAGCTAAAACATCACTACTTCAATGCGATCCGAGAAAATCATATTTCAAATCATATGTTTGTAAACGTAACAAATCAGCGAATGTATTAATTATCACGACTGGAGTTTTATCAGATTAATGAAGCATCTTGATGGTATCGTAATTGTTAATTATCAAGAAGCCATTTTATAATGACCATTCTAGAAACTTCCCGAAAATAAATCGGCGCGAAGGGCGTTATATACCGAATATTTGAGCAAAATATATGTGCATGTCCACTGAATAATCTCGTTAAATAAAATAATAATATACTTTATTTTACACCACAGTTACACATAGGACATTAATTATACAAAGAAAAAAGAATAAATAGTAGTGCATACAAAAGGCGGTCCTATCGCTCAAAGCGATCTCTGCCAGATAACCTTTGGGCAATGGACAGATATAGAAGATAGAGAAGAACAGGTAGGGGTGTACATTAAAGGGACACAAAAATACTATTAGAATGAGAATGAAATATACTTACATACATAGAGTTGACAGGAAGAAGAACAGTAGGAGTGGGAGAATTATATATACATACTTATAAGTAAATTAAGAGTTTGAAGCGAAAAGGGGAAGAACTTTACGTTAAAAAATCCATAGCGATTTTTTATGTGAACGCTTTTTAGTAAAAGCGGCGCTTGCTGAGATAACACGTCAGCGCACGCTATTACACGCAGCGCCTTTGAGTCGGGTCGAGCCCCGGCCCCAGGCTCAAAGGACCACTCGCTTTATCGTCTTTTCATCTTACCTCACACGCCATCACACAATTTAGCCACTCACTCGCCTCGGGTGTGCCATCTTAATAAATAATTCCACGAAAACACGTATAGTATTCAAACGCTTGCCTCAGTTTCTCGTCAAATATTAAGTTATATAGGACCAGTAATGGTAATTTGTGTATTACATTTAAAAAACAGGCGCAATTGCATAAGAGCAGGAGAAGGTAATATTTCGAACGAACTCCATAGCAGTGATCGAGAGCTTTTTTATCGTTTTACACGGATATACGAGTATTTATTGTGTTTCTGATTTCTATTATTCAGCTACAAAAGGATTTGCTTCATATGATTTTACCAATTCTCAAAAACGCCAATAACATTTGCTGATATATTTGCATATCCTAAGAGAAAACATGAAATAATATTGAAATGTTATAAAGTTGCAAGCAGTACTTTACGAGTCCATATGCAATTGTTAGCTAATCTTTACCAGCAACTATCGTCAACCCAATCATGTCTTCTGATGTTCAGTTGCTATTAAGGACGTTCGTAGTTTCGTCAAAGTTACGAGCACTTCCTATTCTTACAGGCCTCCTTTCGACTGACAAATGTAACAATGTACCTAACGTTACGTGTTGTTATTTGATAGATAAACTCAATGTCTTTTAGCTCGATCGAAGAAAACGTTAAATGTGAAAATAATAGACAATTGGGCATTGGAAGATTTGATTACGGTTGTATAGAGCAGCTCCTCAAAAACAGATTAACAAGTTTTACATACATTGGAAAATATTATGGAGAACTAAGGCGTCCAGATTTCCTCATGATTTTTCCTTACATCGATCGATTATTAAAAGTGGTAGTAGCTATTCCACGTTATTTATCGGAAAAATGCAAGAAAAACAAGAACGTCAAAATAATATACGCCATTTGATATATTTATACAGAGGTCGCCGCCCTCGCTCAGGCAAACACTTCACAATGTTCCCGAGGCCCCGATAATGTGATATATGTGGCTCTTGAGTTCGCCTGTTCCCTGGAGTGCTTCGGAATACATACATATCAAAAAACGATATTACATATTATTTGCTTATGAGGATAATCATCATTAAACTTTAATTAAACCGATTGAAAATTGTAAAAATAAAAAAAAATGCTCAAATAATGGGTAACAAAGATTTAGGTTTAATATCTCTGGTATGTTGTGTATACACATATACATATTTTGTTTCTTTGTGATTTAAATGGGAAATTTGACAAGCATATTAGAAAACTTTCTTTCAAGTAATACTTTAAGCCTTATTTTGATTCAAAATTTGTTCCTCAAAATATTTTATTTCGTTAAATTTAAGTGATTAACGTAGGTACATAATTAATACATTATTACTAGTGGACCTAACCACACGTTGCCGTGGTTATACATGTCAAATATCGTGTGTTCAGAAATTCATTTTATGTAAAAATTTATTGACAATTGACATTTATTTTATAAAAACTATCCTATCCTTTAAGTTGGATCAAATAATAGATATGTACAAAATTTCATTGAAAATGGGTCAGTAGTTTCGAAGATTAGCGCAAACGAACATCGTGACACGGGATTTTTATATATTTAAGAGAAGACGGAAGAAAAAATAAACGGTCATTTTTAAAAATCAAGCACGATAATGTCTAATTTTTTTCCAAAAAAAAACAAACAATCTTTGGAAAGGTTCTGCCAAACGCGTTTATAACTTAAATAAACAACGTGTGTTGCACAGATTAAATAAGGAATCGAAAACGGATACCAAACATTTATTACGATGGAACTCACTCTATATTCAGAGCAATTATGGAAGCTTAGAGCAGAAAACTTTTGTTCGCGCTCCTCGTTAACCTGTTGTCTATAATTGAAGTAAATTTCTACTATAACTTCTTATCTAAACAAAGGTCAAGGAGGAAAAGTTGCTTCTTAAGTCGTTTGAACTCTTTCCAAACCAATTAGACATTGAGAGCGCCGCGAGAAATTGTGAACGTATTAATGTAGCTCAGTACAAAATTTTTCAATAGACTTCGTGGTACATCTAGATATTTTTTTTTTCAATTTAAAATAAAAATAAATTTCGAAGCAAAAATTTTAAATAAGAACTTACTCTAAAGGGTGTGCCTTTGTAAGATAAATTTTACTACATAAAAATGTACCTACCATGGTTAAGATCCAGCAAATTTTTTTTTTTGTAAATCATACACGCAAATATAATATTTATGTAAAATTATTATGTAAAAAAATTTGATATAAAATTGATTTGTCATGTGAAAATAGTCTTCTGAAAATGTTGTCTGAAATATATTCTAAAAATAGCTAATTATACACTAATCTTAAATACAAAAATACTATAGGTATTGAGTACACGCATACGTGAAATACGTAAGATGGAAGTAGGAATGGGATACAAAGCTTCAAAGAAGATTAGAAAAAAATCCTAAACTTGGACCTTTTCCAACAATACGACTATAATACGTTGTACTTTAATGAAATTAGGCTCTTGATACCGAGTTTTTAAGAAAGTAACTTTTTAACGAAAACTTCTGATTCTTTTTATTCTAATCCGTCTCGTGCGTGCCGTATTTGGATATTACCTACAGTTATCTCGCGAATCCGCCATTTCCCAGCGGCTGATGTTCAGCAAAGATTAGCTAAATGAAATACCGTCCGATGCTGCGCGCGGCTGTTATGAATGCTTGTGGCTGTTCGAATTACCATACAATTTTCCATGTCTTGAACACTTATTAATAACATATTATTTTCATTCCGTTTACCTCGAATATGTACGTCGTGAAATTTATATGGACACTCTAAATGCACTTAACCCAAACCAAACTAAAATACATAAACAATCATAATGTATGTGCTTGGATTGTTAGGCCATATACAGATATAATGCATTAATATTCATAATGTATCGAATAGTCATTCACCTACTAATTTTATAAAAAAATACCGAACTGATTCTAAGCATTCCTTTAACAATAGAAACGTATATTATCTCTTACAAAATAGGCTCATTTCTATTCTATAGACAAACAATGATAATTAAATTTATGAATCTCGATGCGCACAGATAGTAGTAATACTTAGCTCCCCCCTTACATTAGTAATACTAATCTCTCCGTATTAGTAGTAGTAAGTAACTATTACGACAACATGTAATAATTTTAAGACATAAAACTATTAACTATACCCTCGTATTTTTTAAGAACTAAACAGATATAAAAGTGATTTTAATCTGGAAAAATACATTGTCTTTTTGCAACTACGTACAGCAAACTGGACGGCTAATAGTTAGTTCAATTATAAAATACTTTTATAGAATACCATTATCATTAACACCTTCAGTCATTCCACTCTTGGAGAGGGATCCGCTCTCAAAATGAAGAGGGTTCGAGCCATATCCTGCGTACTAACGCTGGTGTTATTGGCAAATTCCATCTTAGAAAACATATCTCTCAAGGCGTGCAGGCTACCTCATGATGTTCTAGTCCACACATATAGCAAGTGATATTTAATCCTAAATGACATATAACGTCCTAAAGTTATCGCATTGATTTTTTATGCGATTACATTTTAAGCGATCGCAGTATTTTCCTTGCCGACTACTTAATTAAAACACGTCCTTGTATAAGTTTTATCAATGAACTGAATAAAAATGAGAATGATAGCAACCCGACCTTCCGGCGGGTTGTTCTACCACGGCTTATAGACCATTTGGCGAAAGTGCTGCCAAACAAAGGATTCGGGTCAACCTTGCGTTTACCGACATACCAGGAGGGGAATACCTGGGAACAATTATTATATTTGTCCCCCTCACTTTCTTGTCCTGGTCTCTCAGGCAAAATAGCTTTCATTTAACTTTGCCAACCTTTTGTTCCAAGCCATTCTCGCAGATTTTAACCTTTTGATTGGGGACTTCCAAGAGATTCTCGGCCCGTAATAAAACCTCAGTGCGCCGGCTCGCTTCGATTCTTACGAATTGCTCGACTCCTAACAAAGTATCGAAATATTTTACGGTTTATTTGAAGATATAAAACACAAGTGGATAGAAGTCCGAGAAATAAACTGGATATATTATGCTACGCTTGCAATAGGTACCAACGTTAATAAAAGTGGGTATCTTAGAAGTTACTTCGTACTGTATGAAATTGCGATTAATAAAACATTTACAATAATATTCACTATAACAGGTATGATATAACTACCACATATGAAACTAAATAAGTATAAATAAATATGCGATGAAATTTTAAAAATCTTATACACTAATAATATATTATGTAGATACATGTGTAATTCCCCTTAAAAAAATTAAAATTATATCTAGTCTTTCAAAGTAGATTGCATATTTTGTAAGGATTATTACTTTGCCCGCGCCGTAAGTGCAAAAACCCTTTTCAATTATCTTGTAGCAAAGCGGAAGGATATAACACATGCGGCGCAAACAAGGAGTTAATGCCAGTTAAATGAGTGTAAACATGAATTTTATTGAAATTCGGTGTTGGCTCAGAATGTATAGCATAAAGAAACACGAATAATATCAAAATGTTCATGCATGCATCGAGTAAAATAAAAAAAATCGTAATATAAAACCAACGTACAATAGGAGCATAATGCATTACTCGTATATAATGGAATACAATGTTACACAAGCCTCCAGTAGTAATACAGTAATAATTCTTGCGTCCAAATGCAGAAAAATATGTAGGTAATTACTTTATTAGTGAAACAGTACTCGAAAGTATTTTATTAAAAAAATATTAATCTTTATATACTCGTATTACATGTAGTATGAAACCTAATTATTGTCCTCTTAGATAATTGATTTATATATTTTTAGAAATTAACCAAAATGATAACCATGTATATAACTTGAAAGGAGGCCTAACCGAAAAAAATATATAATGGAATTGTATCTAACAAACCTTAGCGTGGTTACATTAAGATAAGATTAAGATACAGAGTAGGGTTTTCCTAAGCTTTCAAACAAATTCCCTAAAAGAAGTAGGTTAGCTTAATTCTTACGTAAATAAATTTTCCACATTTGTACATATAGAGAGAACGTAAACAAGGAAAAGCCCAAATCAGGACAAATCTGTGTACAAATTGTAGCCGCCGCAGAAAAAGTGAAGCTACCCAAGACGAATGGGAATTGCAAAGCTAGATTCAGACATGGCAGTGATATATGTTATCATGTTTATTTGAAATTTTTAGCTAAAAAGGCAGAAAAATAAAATAAATATTCTAATAGAAAAACTCAGATCTCTTTGCACCATATTTTGTTACCTTATAGAAAAATACATATATCAGATCATGAAATTTTTCGATTTTATTAAGTGGTCACAGTGATACTCTCGTTTTTATATTTCACCTTTTCTGCTTATAAAAAAACCCGTTACAAAAAATATTTCAATACGTCTCAAGGCGATAACTTTATGACTTTGTTTAACCCAATGGCAGATTCAAATGCTCTTATAGTAACCATAATAGTCTGCGCTTATAACGACAAAATCATTTCTAGCTGGTTAGCTTTGAATTTAATTTTAAACTTACTTCTAAAAAAGTTGAGATCATTGTGTATCTTCCTTAAAGAAAAGAAATACGTTTGCATTTTGTTACGAGCATCCAGATAGCATCGATCGTTATCACACCACTATCCGTTAAGTACCCAATAATGGTATGGCAAAGATATGCATCTTGTATGAATCGTTTGTGTCTAGGATATTTGTTGTACTTTAGAAAAAATCCGTTTTACTAGAGTAAATATAGTCATAATTATAATCCCGCAGTGATTTAATGATGATATTTTTGATATTAAAATAGGCAACAATCCATTACCATTAATAGATAGCTAAAGACCAAATTATATCAAAAGGAAATTTGAACACTAGATTGATAAGAAAACTTACGTCATACCGGACAGCGAACTCTTATTAATCATTGATATTTTTTTTTTAATAGATTTAAAAACAACTTATAATAGAACAAAACAGTAAAATTTCTTAGGTAAAATAACGTGAAACGACACGAACAGTATCTAAGTCAATGAGCTGCTGATTAATGTTACAGCACGTAGCTCGGATTACGCTTGTTTACAGAAACACAAGCTCGATTTACTTACTAACAGAGTACTAAGGTTTCTGTTTATTTTCACAATGATAATTTCCTAATGACATAATGTATATTCTTTTTCAAAATTTTGAGTACTTTGAATAAAACATGCATTATTGAACTTTCCCCAATATAAAAACACGTAGCAAAGCGTAGCTGCTACACCGTAGCTAAAACGTACCATTCATTCGAAGTTTTTGTTTTATATACATAGATCTAAATTATTTGTTTTTATATTTTTCAATTATCTTACAATGTTTACTGTGCATCTGTATGTGTGAGTGTGCGTGTCTACATGCCTGGATGTGCAATTAAACATCTTCCTGTGTTTTTAATGAATCATTACAAGCAAGAATTATTTTAAACTAATGGTACAACAGGAAATGTCGTTATTTATTTGTGAACATTCAAAAGTAGCCTGTTGTGTAACATGGACACTAACTATATTATTTATGATTCGATTCGGTCTCGTCGTTGCGTATGTATTAGATATAACGTATAGTCACCCACGCGTACGACTATTCAAACGCATGAATCTTTGCCCGCCTACGTACGTATTCAAATTAAATTTTCGTATTTCAAATAACCTTCTCATCTAAACTCAGCCCGCTTTGTAGTATAAATAGAAAGCGATTATCTTCTGCTACGTATAACCATGCCATAGCGGAATGTACTTACAGATATTGCTGCACATAGGGACGTAATACATACTGATAGTGTCGTGTTAGGTGGTGCATACTTTTGTTACCTATATGAATGTGCATGTTTCCTATGTGGCAGGGATGGCGAACATCGATGGACATCACATAGTTCTTCGGTTCTAATTGAGATTAGGTATAGATTAATTGAAATTAGGTATATGCTTGCTATTACTTAATGTTAATTAAACTTTAATAACCATTGCCTACTGCATAAGTATAGCATACAATATAAAAGTTATAAACGTGTACTACATTTATTTTTTTAAAATACGTTAATCATTTGTTACAAATAACACGTCACATAACACATTCACACACAGCTATCTGATTCCAAATTATGCAATTGAATGTATGTATGTGAAAGAGAAAAAATAGGTATGTAATATATTCAAGTCACACATACCTATTTGTCTCACGCATGTAAAAATGTAAAGTGTACTAACATAAAACATAAAAATTTGACGTCGTCCACCATGATGTTATTTTTGAGTTGAGCTGACAGAATTAAGGTTTGTGTTTATTTTACTCATTTAGATGGTAAGAGGTAAATTTCTGGACTACGAGTATATGACATAATATTTACTTTACTCCGCTGAAAAATGGAAATGATTGTATAAAATGTATATATATTCTCTAAACATACGATTTAGTATCAATTGCGTATGAGATGCGATTTATTAAAAAAACAAAATCACATGTGTTGAAAATTAACAAATACATATCATATTCATTGCCGCCAAGTGTATGCGCAATTGTGTCGAATTATACGAAATATGAAGATGTAAGCTGGTGAAACGGCACGCTCCCGGATATTGCTCTTGACGCGATTAAACATAAGCCTATAATCTGTCTCTGTTCTTATACATTGTAGCGCGAACAACGCTTTTTCCTTTGCCCCACTAATATTAATTACGTAAAGTGAAATCTGTAGAGCTAGTAGCCGCGGCCCGAACCCACCCCTGCCTTTACATTGATCTGTATAATAAAACACGCCTGATAGTTATAATTAAATTTATCGTCATAAAGTTTGTCACTTGCAGTACAGAGGTACGTACACGCACATAAATATGTTTGTCGTAAGTAGTCTAGTGGTTTTAATTTCAGTCTCCCACTCAGGGGGTTTGGATTCAAATCCTAAAATGCACGTAACACTTCGCAAAGTTACGTGCGTTTTATGGACTGATATTTAAATATCACTCGTTATAACAGTGAAGGAAAAATTGTAAGGGACCTCTGCAGCTCAGAGTATTTAAGGCTGCTTTCTGAGGTGGTCGACTTCAATTTATAATAACAATTGACAACTGAATAACTGTTTTTAACAAGTATGTTTATATTGAATGTTGAAAGAAATAATCTTAATTTCAGTGTCAAAATATGGTTTTTTTTAATTACAAATATAGCCAACACTTTCATTTACTTACTACACAGGATTACTTACAAAACAAATCATATTGTCGTCTCATGAAACGCTGGATTCTTTAAAGAAAATATTAGATAGGAAACTATAAAAGTACGTAACTGCTTTATATAAAGCCTTCGTAGATAAGCGAAGTTGTGAGAAATTAAATTAACGACAAAGACGAAAATCGCATTAAACTAATGGCTCACATCCCTCGCACTGTTGAGAGTTGCCACTTAAAATAATAAAAAAGTAGGACTCGGGTTCGTACAACCTACGAACATTATAAATTTTTGCTGCCCACAATAAAGTACTTGTGCCTCATGACAGATCGTTATTTACTTAAATAGAGTGTGTTTTTTAATCAAATTATGGGGAGGCAGTTAAGGTGGAGTGTACAAGTGTGTATACATATTTAGCTGGGCATAATTAATTTACATATTTATTTCGTTGGATACAAAACGTTAATTTACTTTTTACTTCAAATAAAAAAATATGTAAGTAATTGTAAAAATGTAAGTTACATAGAAGAAAGGTACAAATCTGCCGCTAATATTTTCTCATTCGTACGGACGGTTATTTTCAAAACGAGTCACGTACTCAAATAAATAGTACAAACTATATTTTAACGAATGTATGTCCAATTGTATATGGCCGACAACGCAGAATCAGCGTGGTATTGTTGCAACGGACTTGATATTTTTATTTCTAAAAGCATTTGAAATATTTATTTTCTCTGCTTTGCTTGCTTATTTTGTATATAAGTAGATAAATGTACGCTGTTATAAACGTGTTTCTTTGGCCGAGCAATTGCATTGAACAAATTTTTTTTCTCTGAATATTGGACACGGATCACCTGTACTTATGACAAGATTTAAAGTGAAGGCGTCTACCATGCTAGCCAAGTACGGTTCACCACAATACACATTTTTTGAGAAAATTACAAAGGACTCTACGGTCTGCTGGTTTTCTAAGAATTTTATCCTTCACCACACGTCGGTAGCGATACGTGTGGGCGTCAGTACTTTTTATATATTATATGCATTTCCATGTACACTTTCTGGACGGATTAGCAGCATAATATATGAGTATAAACAAATCATATTTCCAATTATGAACAATATAAACGTTGTCGCAAATTAACATTGAGTTCATTTGGTAAAAAAATATACGTAAAATAGTATTTATAAACAAAGACAGGCTTGTTAAACGGTAGAAATCCCGATTATGGGTTAATCATGAATATTCATTATCCAGATGCTAGCGACGATCAAGTCGCTTGTTATTTGGAACCTCAATACACACTGATAAAATAATACACGGATATTTTAGCAATGACATTGATAAAGATCAATATTTTGAAATATGTAATCAGCAGAACAGGCATTAGAGCATTTCCATATTTTAGAAGTAGATGATGCAGTGCAGTCTATCCCACTGTTAGACAATCATTAAACCTAAAGGCATTTATATTCTTTCGTCACATTCCAAAACTTAAAATAAAGCTTCCTAAAAGACTGGTGAAACAATTACTTCTTTTCAACTGTAAAAAACAGTAATCAAAATTGTAGTAATTCTTTATTCTCTCTCTGTTCCTCTCTTGGGATGAAACCATTAAAGCAATCAACTCTGGCGACAATTCGAGATTATGTTACAAATTGCACTCTCACCGAAAATTGGTAACGCCTAATTGGTAGTCGCTACTGAAAAATTGCTGTCATCAACGTGTGAAGAGTTTCATAATTGCTGCCATTAGAACCTTGCGGTGCAAACGGGAAGGACTGAAGTGTGGTATGTACGAATTAATCTATTTTGCTTGTAAGAATAATTTTTTAAGCGTAAGCCTACATACATATTTACGCCAATTAACGGATAAAGATATTGTATTCCTCAAAATAAACAAACGTTATCAGAGTCGCTTCAGTTCTAAATATACACGTCATTACGAATTTTCAAAAATATTGTAGTGAAAATATTTATACATATGTATTAGCTATTATTAGTAGTGGATTTTAAAAACACAATAATGTCTTGCTTGCAAATCTATAAAATCTATAAGTATAATTCTAAATTTATGGTTGAGTAATAAAATTGTGATGGTAACGGTATTTAAGTAAGTATTTCATGTACCCACTCCAATACCCACGGATATACCTACATATGTATATGTATCCAGATTTGTGAATTCAGAGGTTAACGATCACTATTCACTTGAATAGTCGCAGCGGCCCTTCGTCACAAAAGACAGTGTCATAGCGTAGAGGAGTGTTACCTGGATGAAAATTGGTGATTGGATGTTTGGTGTTTCAGCTTACCAAAATGCCGGCTTTCAATGTAGTCCTTCAGCAAAATGGGTTAGCTCTTATCACAATAAAATTGCTACGAAATAAGAAACGAATAAGCTTGTCACTACAAATGTTAATGACTGAAATTATAAACTACAAAAACTATAGTCCTCTTAATGAACCGGCTTAACGACGGTCACTGTTGTGCCGATTATGTAAAAAAACAATCTCATCACACTAATTGATCTGTTGAAATATTGACACTGACATAGTAAAAGAATAGCGAACGGTTTTTATTAACTTTTACAAGTCGCAAAACCCCGCAGCTGTAAAATCCATTACAATTAATTTGCACACATGTTGCTAAGGCCGCGATCGCAAGCAGATTTTATGTGCTTTGTTTGACCTGAGGTTAACCGGGCGGACAATTTACAATCAGATGCGTGGACCCTTCTTCGGTATCCTAATGCTTTTATAACAAGTTTTGTTCTGAATACTAATCGACTTATAGTTTAACATCTTGACAAATAAAGCACATTTCATATGCGATTTGCTTTATCTCATCGTACGTTTCTGATTTATGAAGGTTTGCGACGCTAAGTAGCGTTTTAATAACGAATTATAAACGCATCTGTAAACACTTAAAATATATCAACATCGCTATAAAGGAGCTTAACTGTGATAAAACATACAAACACCATGCATGCGCACGTTTACAGGTAGACGTCCAATTTCCTCTGCCATTGAGACACCTACGAAACTTGATTTACCTGTCTGTTTGAGAAGTGTTATTCTTAGCTATTTCCTCAACGAAAACGCTCAGGTAAATGACCTTTTTAACAGATATTCAACGTTAAATCTTTGAATTCGTATATTTGTTTGAAGCGATATAAGGTTTGCGCGGTAAACATACTATACACACGATGTTTGCCACTTTCAATTTATCCTAGATGGAAAAGAGGAACCCACAATCCCCGATTAGATCAACCATTGAACCAACGACCCAGTCAATCAATGCCTGTTAACCAATAACTAATGTAGGACAATTTTAGGTAATATTTAGTATAGTGCATTTATAATCTTCACTCTACTAATGCAATATTCGATTAAAGATATAGGTATGTGTTAAACGTAAAGTACGTATCTGTTAAACGTAAATACGAAACTTTATTAAAGAAAAAAAAACCAATTTCTTTGCTCGTGAATCAGCGTGAAAATTAAATGTTGTAAAGTAAATGAATTTATAAAGACATAATACGGCGAGAAATGCACTATAAATTCTATGTTTGTGGAAGCGGTCGGGTCGTAATGAAAAGATACACTCGTTGTACATCACGCCGCGCTCCCTGCGCTTCCCGCCGTGCGAGAGTTCACTCATTTGACCCGAGACTATGTAAACCATTCGTTCATTCATTTCACCTTAACTGAGCGCCGACGTGAACATAAATTATGAAGGAGCACTGAATAATAAATAAACCCCAAAAAATAACACCTATTTCGGGCACGCTGGATCAAAGTAAAGTATGGACTATTTGTGCCTCCACAAAATAATTTAACGTATTAATTTATCGAGTAAATTCTTTTTGTGTTGTATATATCACATGTTCATGAATGAAAATACTTCGTTCTCTATTTTAAGCAGCATTCTCGTTATTGCATCTTTATAGGAACAGATACTAGTCATAAAAAACATATAATGATGGAGTGAAAAATAAACTGGAATTTATTATTCTATTTTATCCTGCTATCCGTTGGCCCATTATAAACTTCTGTACAGAAGTTCTGCTTGTTATACGAATATCTCAGCTCCGGATCAACAAAAAGTTTTCGTTGTTTACGCTATGAAGAGGCAGAAATTTAATGAAAAGTAAATTAAGACAATTTTAAAAATTAATAGAATTAACAACTTTGCGAAATCACCTATTATTATACTTCACACCAATCTATTACATTAGGAATTGACCTTCATAACTTTTAAACCACACGCCGGCTGCCCGTGTGTTGCGCTTTATCGTTTCCGTTACGTTCGGTAAAAGAAGTATTAAAACAATGTTAGTGCGCTTGACTGCTTAATATAAGTTAGCCTCTAGTATAACCTTTTCTATACTCGATTACTTATATACCTACCTAAAACGTTAAGATGTTATGTGAAGAGTAAATTCTGTTTAAACTAAGTCCACGTAACAGAAAATAAATAAATAATAACTTGAGACAATTCCACACACGGCTGTCTGATCCCTAATTAGGCAATTTGATGCCTGTGTTATGGTGACCGGACATATGATAAACATACATATATACATACGATATAGTACTTATGTAGATATTTTTATTGCGC
>DWGJ01000629.1:0-27233 GCA_018246895.1 Aspitha aspitha aspitha | reverse complement strand
ACGCAGGTACCGTAACTTCGTAAATAATGTGTATATTTTTTCCATTGCAGCTTTGCTATTCTGATCCTTAATGTATCTATAATAAAGGCTGTTTCTTAAAACGTTACTACTACGATTATGTACTGATATGATAAAATAGGATAGGAAGACTTAAATGAAAATGCTATTTTTGTTTTGTTATTGTGGAAATTTTTCTGTATTACATTTCTGAACACACGATATTTGACACAACTATATGTTTTAACATGTATAACCACGGCAACGCGTCAGGTCAGGTCCAACAGTATTAATGATAAAAATCTATTGATTTCTATTAATTAGTTCTATTTATAACACGTACAAAATCGGACTTATAAAACACAAGTTGCACGAGTCAATGCCTCGACAACACACAACGTATAGAACTATTTAAAGATAAAGATCAAAGATATAAACTCAAATGTTGTGTCAGAATCTAGTTACCGAACTAGAGCAGATGTGCATTGCTTACAAATCACACATATTTTAATAAGCGTAGATAAAAGCGCCGATAACTGTAGGTGGTCCAATAAGTATTTGTTGATAATCGACATATACGTAAATTACAGCCGTTTTTTAATTACACGCGTGTATTATGTATGTAATTTCGTATAATTGTGTTTTGTGTTGATTTATGTGTCCCGCCTCCTGGGCGTGGCGGGCAATTTTATTGTTCCGTATATTCGGCACGTAACGGTAACGGTGTTCAATAGTTATCGGTACTTTAACAGGTTAAAATGAAATTTGTATTACGCTTAATATATTGCCAGAGGCTGTGAATGAAATGCATTGAAGACACCGCAGTTTTTATTGGCAATATTACTTCAATTCTTTTGAGATTTATTTACTGCTCTCAGTCTATGGAGGTCCACTTCGGATTTCTTATTCAGTGTCAGTACACCTGTGATGGTATTGTTGAATCCAATAGTTTCTCCTTTTTTTCTCCGGGTCGTCGGGGCATCTGGTCGAAAGGGCGACTACGATGACGCCTTCGTCCAATCTATAAATTGAGAATATTGGCCTAAGATTTTAAAAATAAAAGTGTCTTTGGCGAAAATGGTTTACACATTTACTTTCACATGATCGCAGGAAAATATTTCAGTACTGTTGCCGGAGAGTTATTTAAAAATACTCCATTATTCCATAAAAATATTTCATTATTTATCTATTTCTTTTCCTCTCAGGTGTGTAAAATATAAGAGTAAATGAGACAAAAAATGCAATAATGCTGTTTTAAAACTGTAAGTTAGATACTCGTATAATAAAAGCCACGCGATCGGGTCTCGTGAGTTAAAAAACGTACTCTAATAAAATTAAATGATTTAAGAAACAGTATGCAAATGCATTATCTAACTCCGTGTTTGATAACGGGACATTGCCTCCGCTCGACACCTGTCCCGAACTTAATGTAGTCATTCGTACCACTATCGTTATTTTAATATCGCCAATAAACTATGCATTAGAACATAATATACGTTTTTAAACACTCAAACTGATTGAGTTAAAAAATTGAAGGTGGCTTATCTATAAGTAAGTTTAAAACAAAAGTATTTTGTATTGTAAGATTTTAAGAGAAGACATAACTATGTATATTAAAAGAAAATTATGGTAAATATAACTTGAGTAGTTGTAAACGAATAATGTGACTTTGGTCAATATCAGCTGTCCACTGACAATCGCAGAGTAAACATAGGAACTTTTTGTTAGATATAAAACCCGCCATCAGAGGAACTATCACCGACACAAACAATCAGACTTGCAATTACACATATCCTTGTAATAAGGTTCTGTGCAACGGCTCCACAAGGAGTGGAGTCAACAGCCCCGCGCCGCGGTCCATTTGGGGCGCGGCCAGTTTTTGCCCCGGCGCGCGGCGCGGACGCTCCACGCGCGGACGCATTGTATTACAAATTGTAATATTCCCTTTATAAGGACTCTGAGTAAAGAGATGGATAATTAGGTACAGACAAGGAGGTAGACCTTTACCGTTCTACTTATCATGGTTATTAATATGATGTAAAATAAGAATACGGTACAAGGCATATAGGCTGAACATTAGAAATTCACTTACCTAATTTTGAAAGGCGGTCCGAATCCAATAATGGATCGATATAATTTTAGAAGCTAATGATTGTTTATGAATTTTATATTAACAGTAAAAATTCTGATACTTTCATTAAGGCTCAGCATATACAAGAAATGGAGTCAACCCCCTTGCCCTGATTTGGGGCACAGATAGTTTTTGCCCCGGTCCAGTCATTTTAAGCGCGCTGCATTTTTTCATTTTCACCTACACTAAGAATACCTTCAAGAAAGACATCCATGATGAGGTTCTAATGAACTAAATTATACCGATTACAGGCCGTATACGGCTGACGGTAGTTGGAAAAACTTAATTATTCAGATTTACCAAGATCTTCTTACTTAACAACAAAGTTCTCACTTTAATTACAAACTTCTTACTTAAATTAAACAAAGCAGTCATATGAATATTTGTGGTGCTGAGTAAAGGTGCATATAGACTATACCCGCATCTACATAGGTGTATATGACAGACAAAGACAAAAGGATACAGACAATACCACGACGTAATATAAATTAATGTTGTTTCTTTTGTTGTAGCTTAAATTGTCATGCTAATAAATGTGTAGTACACAAAAAATGTCGATTGTCTTAAAGAATGCACCACATGGTTTGACCTTATGTCTGTTGTTTTTATAATCTATAGGTAGGTACTTGATATATCGCATTATACCATGTAAATAGGACTATTAATTTTTTGTTGTTTTAAATTAAACGTATTTAAATAGAGTTTTGATACACTTTGCGAGTGAAATATTGATCATATGTATGTATGTATTAGACTATGATAATCTTCTAAATTGGCAACAAAGGGTGGTATTTTTATATAAGTTATGATTGACACACTAAATAATATTCTAGAATACAATACCTTATGAAGTGATAATTATGTGAAATATTGATTTTCGGTGTTTTTTTCGCTCTTTTTAAGATTCACCATGTCTCAAATTGACAAATTTTTGAGCCATATTTTAACAAGCTACCAGAAGGCAGTTTGGATAACTTTATATATATGCACTTAAAGGTTTTGTCAAGAAATCACAAGTTAAAACTTGAAATAACTATTATAGTTGAAACTCATTGTTAGCCTAATTAGTAGACTTCTATTACTACTTAGGTATTATCTGGTAGCCATTCCTATTTTATGGTATACCTACTAACAGTAAACCAACAAGTAGACCAGCTAATGTAAGATAATTACTAGTAGCCCATAAACATGTGTTTGAAATTTTAAATGCAATTTAATTCGAACAAGGTACATTTAAATGTGAAACAGTATTAGAGGCAGTGAATGCTTATTAGATTGGATTTCAATATTCCGTTCGGGAGATCTCAGTTCAAATCTTGGCATATGACTTAAAAACAATTACTGGCGTTTTATAAATAAAAAACAATTACATGGGACACGCTTTAACGGTGAAGGAAAGTATCATGAGAAAAGTAAAAATTGTTCTTTGAAGTGTGTGATGTCGCACTTGGCCAGCATTGTATGTAGCTATAGCCTTAAGCTTTAGCCATTCTCATAATGAGAGGAGAGCCATGTCCAATATTTAAAGGATTGAAAACCCATGGCTGCAACATTCCGTATGTTTGTTTATCATACCCTTAAAAATATCACTACAAGACAGTAAAGTCGATGGGCCTTTGTTATGAACCTAAAACTCTACCATCTTTAAGCTTTGACGAACTCAACTTATTAAAGCACCTAAGCCCATAGAAAGCTAGTAATGGGAGATATACTTATTTTGCAGTTACATCTGTGTACATAGAAAATACATTCAATTTGTACGCTTTGAGTTGAATATTGCAGTATTTTTTACCATTCTCGAGCACTTACTGTGTCTCTACATCGCGTAAATATCAATTTAAAAACCATACCTTTTTTGTCGAGGGTAGTTGTATAAAAAACCTATTTGTAGTGAGTAACACTTTGTAAATAAATACATACTGTATTTAGCTTCATTACGGCCCCGATTGAGCGCAGCTTGTTTCGAGACGAGAAAATCTGAACGGAATACGTAATGAGGGAAAACATAGCACTTAAACCATAAAGCTATTGGCAACCCGAGTCGAGAATCGAAGCTTGATCTTTACGGTTGCTTCTGCGGCCATCTAAGGAGTTATAATAAGTCTCCCAGTTCACGAGTGTTGTCAACTCGTGTTTTTCTCGACTTGTCCACATGCATTCTAAAACTTACATTGTTTTCAATTAAAATAAATTTTAATATTGTACACTAGCTTTTGCCCGCGGCTTGAGTCGCACAGAAATTATGTTTCCAAAACACCAATATTTTTTTTTATTAACCTCGAGCGTGAATCTAAAATTGCCATGCACCTAACAATTATGTTACCCAATAGGGGTAGAATTTTCAAAATTTCTTCCTTAGTACTCAGTGTACATAAGGAACCTTTATACAAAAGTTTAATTACAGGTTGAGTGGTTAAGGCTCTGTGTTGTCTGGATCACACACATTTATCTTTTATATACATACGTATGTATATATTTATATAGATTTGATTATGTTATTCTTAGATACATAAGGTTTTTAATCAGCTTCGGAACACAGTTAATCGCTAATAAATACATAAAATATACATTTATATTATACATTATAATGTAATTATCATAATCGAATCGCTTCATTCGACCCCCAGTCTCCCCTCATAAAATTAAGGTTCGAATTTATTATCATCGAAATTAATATCCATATGTCGGCTCAGATTCTTTATCGCAATTCATTCCGAAACAATTCTTTGTTAGATATAATTTGCATAAATAACAACACTTATGTTTTCCGTTTTACCTCATGACACAATAGTTCTGGGTATTTTAGCAACACAAAAGCGACAAGTTAGGAAAAGCCGTCTCGTAAATGACTAGATATTTATGAGTCACCGAGCTACGTCTGTTAATTGTTTTCTAGAAATCCATTACCATCTTCGGCCTTCATATTATAATGTCAACATTTTTTGATAGACATAATTTACGATGTCTAAAAGTGGATAGCGTAACTTTGTCAATTGTCCTGAAGGCTATGTTAGGTATATCATCTAGGTTAGATCTGACCATATAGCGTAGAGTAATTAATAAATGTGGGAATCATTCTTCACATTAAAGTAAAAAAGATTTTTAAATTGACAGATAATTTTTTTTACAATTTTTGTAACAACGCAATCACATGGTCTTCGCATAAATATATGTACATATTGTACATAAATACATACTAGATCATCACAATTATTTTCCGTTCAAATTATGTACATCATATTATTAAATGATACATTAAAATTCATCACATGTATATGCGGAACAATTTACATAAATCTGCAAACCCATTGCATCTAACTCTTTGTGTGCTAAATTATACATAATTAATAACGTGCATATACGTAATTGGAATTGTACATTGTAGCATTTATATTTTACGGTTTATAACAATATACCTACCTAGCTACGTGTTTTGATGTATAAAATCAATTTTATTAAATATATTATAATTCCTTCACGTTTATTTCCATAGACAAATAATAACAATGAAACGTTTCCATGGACAGCGTTTTTCCATATTAATACAAGTTTTCCTTATTGTCCTTATATGTACATATAACGAAGAAAAGGACATAAAAATAAAAAAGGAATTCACAAAAGTAAGAAAGCGTTAAATAACAGTGGCAATGTGTAAATGGTATAAAAGTAAAATTCCAGAATCATGTTCAAAAATAATTGTGGTCCTTCCATCTACATTTAGACCGAATCGATCACTTTCATTATTTTGAATAGCAAGACTATATGTATGTGTTAGTGTATATTCGTATGTGTGTGTGCGTCCATTATTATATGTTGTTCGTTGTCATTACTATAGCTTGCATGTAATAGCATTGTTTCTTGTTTATCCCGAAGTAGGTACATGTATGTAGGTGTGGAAACAAGTTACCGACGTTTGCTGCTAGGCGATTTAGCATTTTATAAACACTATTGTTTGTAATCTTATCCTTATTGCGAATGCAATATATGATCAGACGGAAAATCTTTATCAGTTCTAAAATACTCACATTATTGTTTTAACTGGTATTACTGTGAGCGGATATAAGGTAAGCGATGCTATTGTAAATTTAGTCTTGAACATTTAAAACAAAACCAATCTGTATTCGTAAGTGTCACATGTATTAAACATGAATCTTGGTCAAACCGTGTATGAGTGACCCCTGAAAGCTAGTTACCACGAGAGCATCCCAAGATAAAAAATGTTGTACTAAGTCTTCCATTTGTCTTTTCTATAATATAGATAGATCTATTATGTGTTGTTGATACCGGTTGATATTTACGATTATTCAATAAATAATAATGTAATGCTTTATCTGTTATAAGTGTAGTGGTAAAACAATCGCCTTATATTGGAAAATACTCAAGAAAACCAAGTACGTAAGCCGCTACTGACCGAATTACGTCCCTCGTGAATCGATATAATCTGGCCTTTCAAACTGTACGGATTAGGTAGCGAAGCTAATTGTTAGATTAATCGCTACCGAATGTAACAGCTTTAGCATACTGCGTTGAAATGTCTATAGCAATTGTAAATGTTTATTGAGCAAATCGTCGGATGGCTTGAGATTTATTTAATATTATCCTTTTAAGATTCGGCTCGAATTTTTCAAGGTTTGCAAAGAAAATCGTCGACGTAAAGTTATAGTTGTGCTCGTTTAACTTTTTTCACGAAAATCAAATTGATCACAGATATAATTAATGCTATGCTCCGTCGACCGATCATTGCATGATGCCATTAAAACGGTCATCGTCAAAAAAAACCACACATCTATTAAACTGATTAGATTCTATACGTAATTTATTGTCAGCCGTATAAGCCAGTCGCCGGACTGGGCACAATGCCCGCTAGAGTAGGACAGACAGAGGTTCAGTGAGAGACAGGTATAGTGGGCCTTGCAAGGTGATTTCAGTTGCGTCTACGCAAGCTTATGGTCAGGTTGTAACGCACACAGGCGCGTTATCGCGCGCCTTTTTCGAAATCGCGATGTCACAAAAATAATAACACCGCGTTATGTTCCAATAGGATTCCTATTTGAATGCATCGGATTCACGGACTCTACAATTAACGATGAATACTGAAGGGACTTTGCTTAGTAAGTGTTTATAAAAACTTTCTTTAGGACCCTGTTTTGAGAGTGCGGGCTGTGAAAACAGAATAGTTAGTGGACTTTTCTCGATGAAACACAAAACCAATGTTGTTGTTAGTGACATGTGCTGCAAATGTTTCTATACACTGGAACCTAATTGAGATTGTGTTTTGTTTACATATTAACTGTGAAGTGCAGTTAGAACAACTTTTTCGGAGTTACAAGGTGATTATTTTTTCATTACCACACTATTTACTTTAGGTAACACAAAGCGCATACTAATTGTATTTGTCTAGCGGTAGAGCAAGAGTATTTATACGAACAAAAAGTAATTTACGTTATAAGTAAGTCGTCAAGTGCCTATTGTACTTGCGCTTGATTGCAAGTACAGATAAAATAGATTTCTAATAATCTAACACACAAAAATTTGAATGGTTATTTTATCATTAATATTTCTGATTCCAAAGAGTTCAACGATATATCTTGCGGCAATTATAATATTAAATTAAAGGTTGTTTCGTTAAAGGTTAATGCTCTACCTAAAAAGATTAGTACTTGCTTATAATTTTTTAGAGATAACAGAATTTTCATTTCAATCTTTATAATTAATTCTTTTTTTTCTTAAGGCATATGAGTAATTATTCTTTCACATTATAATGATATCATGACAAGATAATTTGTATACGGAAAATTTACAGTAATAAGTAAATGAAAATAAATGCATAATACTAATAAACTAAAAGTAATTTTCACCTTTACTGTCTAATGTTGACTATAAGTATGTTAAATCAAAATGGGGAATTAATATAAAGTAAGAATAAAGTAAATTTTATAGCGTTTTCAGGCTTTGATTAAATTTTAATTACAAAAGTTTCAATGAGAATTCAAAAGTATGTCAAAATAAAAATCAATCTATCTTTTGATTCAACTAATAGTTCAAACTTAACCAACTATGTATTTTCGGTAGCTCTACATATGCACAAATATAACAATAGCTAAAATTCAGAAATACAATACAAAAAGTCCCAGCATAAACGTTCCTATTTTATTATTTTAATATAATTCGCTATCGTTTTTAGTGCATCCATTCACGAATAAACCTGTCTAATGTAAGGCTTAGTTTACACTTATTCACCTCGCTAACAAGTGCATGGGGCCCACGCAGTTAGGAAAATGACAGCAACACCCGCTGCCGACCAACTTCACTGGCTCCGAATGTCAAATAACAATGTATTTAGTGCGGATTTGTGCGTGAATTAGAACTCGGCAGCTATAAGTTTATCATGCTTATAGTTCATTCGCTACAAATCCACAAGTACCAAGTTATTTTATATTCAGTGCTCACAGAATAAATTGGTATAAATATGTACTTTTAGAAAATCTGAAAACTTAAAAAGGTATTTTAATATCCAAATAACTGACAATTATGCTTTTAGTCCAGTTGATAATGAACCTATTCGCTGAACTGAAAGTCGTAGGTTCGATTCAGGAGCAAGTTATATTTGTTTAGTATTCAGTATGCAGTTATACCTACATATAAATTTGTATTTTGAAGTTAATATGTATAATTATGTACATTATAATATGTCTGGTTTGTCATAACACAGGCTTTGCGTAATTAAGGATAGCATGATCGGGTATTGAGTTATCCATAATATCATATTATCGTGATATAAAACTGATTACTAATTGAACGAACCTGTAACTAAAAATAGTTTGGTAGTTTTTCTTTTACGGAAGGTCTCTACAATAACTACCAAATTTAATAATTATACAGTTATGATAACCACGTAAATAACCGCAGACGCAGTACCTATGCTACTTACTCGTATCAGGGCGAAAGCGCAATTTACACTGTGTCACCTCGCTAACAAGTGCGTAGGGCCCACGCGTGTCGAGCAGGTGCACTACTCGTACCTCCGAGTGTCAAAGAACAATTTAGTTGCTACGGATCAGTGCTTGATTTAATTCGAACCCTGTATATTTTTATTCTAATATTTTATTGTTACTTTTGATTCAAATGGGTTACAATAGATTCCTATCTATCCTGATACGTATAAATCGGGATGGATCGGAGCAACTGAATAGGTATGAACATTCTAGGCAAGCGTGCTAGATCTGCAGTGCACCTAATTTATCATCAAGTAACCTCGGTGTTCAACTTAGTGTTATAGTTTAAAAATTAAAAAACATATATATTAAAATAACGTTAATAGATTGGCAATATTATAATTATCATTGTATATTAACAGTTCTAAATAAATGTTATCCCTTTCAAATCATACGTTGTATAAAAATACCAGAATATGGAAGTGTGATATGATATAGTTAATTATAAGAAACAAATAATTTGTGATCATGAAATGTA
The DNA here is from genome assembly GCA_018246895.1 of Aspitha aspitha aspitha. NCBI lineage: Eukaryota > Metazoa > Arthropoda > Insecta > Lepidoptera > Hesperiidae > Aspitha > Aspitha aspitha. The sequence continues at coordinate 17,632 of DWGJ01000629.1, read as the reverse complement.
AGATTTCAAAGAAAATGAAATGATATATCTAGAGTTTCAATGGTAATACTTAATTTGACGGGGCGTTTCGCGTGGCTCCAGTAGTGGCTAAGTCGACGTTGAAGGTTCGATTTCCAAGTTTATGTCAATTGTAATCATCATGGTGCTTTTGATTTGTGGTGGAGTTTCGAGCGACATTCGTGCCCAGAACTGGGATGTTAACGACTTCTAATAACGAAAACAAAATAAGGAAATCATTATTTTATAATACTCCATATTTGCAATTTGTGATTTTATTTAGTGAATTCGTTTTAATTGAAATTTTATTCATTAAATCTTTGCAATAGTTCGTAGTTATAATTAGGTATGCAACAATATAATAAGAAACTTTAGGAATTATACTAATTAAATAAATTAGTTTTGGTTATGAGATATGTATGTAGGTATTAAATCCGGGTGTAATACAGATATACGGCTAATATTTATGATCTGTATTAATATACCTACCTGAAGAGAAAGAGGTCTTTTGTTGCAGGACATGAATCTATTCTTGTTGATTACAACCCCGTCTTCTGTACTATTATCTTCTTAGTCCGACTCAAATAACCACAGGTACTGGGTATTACTTAGTATACATAGTGGCAGACGAATACCAGATATGTAGCGATGCGTACGAGATACAAATCAATTATTGTGCCCAGCTTTTGTTACAACCTGTCTTCGGCGGTGGACCGCGACGTATTCCGTAACCATGGCAACCGGGCCGGCTCACGTGAAGCGTGGAGAAATGATGGATTGCATGTTTTGTACGCTTTTATTAATGAGCATTTGAATGACGTATATTTTAATTAGATATATTGATTGTTTTTGATTGATTGTTAAAAAAATGGAAACAAGTGATTGAGTTGTTCAGTTTCCGCTAGGGATAGCGTAAGTAAATAGCAGCCTTGATTTAATTGTTTTTATATAACAATTAAGCTTCCGTATATTCGTACCGGCGAAGTCATCCACTGAAGTCAAAACTAATTATTTACCAATATGTTTACTTAATAAATGTGTGAATTAGAATTCTCATTAGAATACATACGTTTACTACCCAAATAATTAATGTATATATGTAAGACTGAGCCAAAACGCAGCGACCGGGAACGATCGTTAGTTAAATAATATAACTTAAACGTACGTAAAGTAAGACATTATTTACAAAGTATTGCAGGCTGATTTTAAAACACTACCATCTTTTGTTAACTTAATTACATATAGCTTTACATAAATTTCGTATTTGATTTTAACGTTATACTAATTAGTGTTGCCTTATTCGTTAAAATTAGAAAAGGGCGAATAAAAACGTCTCTACATTTTAATAAGTCTTATACGAAATAGGCAGGACGCGTTGAAGTCTTTAGTATGGACGAAACGTTCTTACATTATTGATAATGAAAGGTTCAGTCCGTGAATTATTCATAATTAAGGCTGTTTGCAGTAAAAAGGTGTGTCATAATATGGTTGAAACTATAACAATTAATTACCTCCGTATAGGGATAACAAGAATAACTTAATTTCTCAAAAGTGTTCGAATATTATAGTTATTACACGTATTGCATTACTGAGTTGTTTTATGTCGACTCTAAGGCATGATAATTTAATAAGTGAAATATTCTGTACAGTTATACTTTTATTGTTATTTGTTCTTGGTCTAGATGTTAAATTATTTATACGAATGTACTTAGACATTTATATAACTAGACTATTTTCTATTGGATCTACTTACAACGGAACAAACTCTACCATGTATAGGATCAGTCGGCCGTGTAAGTACTCCCAAGGTGTTATTACTATAGGCTATAAAATAATTTGTAAATGCGAGTTCACAAGTGAAACATACGGACATAAAACATTGCGTGTTACAAAACATAAGGATATCAAATGCGGTATAAATAACTTGAGAGAATGAAAACAAAAAACTCGCGAGATGCGATCGAAAATAGAGCTTCTCGATTTAAAATCGGAATGTTATCGGGAGGTTTCAATATACTCGATTATCGAATGTTACAAAACGACTAAACACACCTTCCGTGCGAAGTGAAACGCCGGGCGGCACGCAATGTATTCTTTGTCCTTTTTTTAAATTTATACTTTCATTAGTCCACCCCGGGTTTATTTATGTATCTAAATAAAGACACGATTGAATACAATTAACAGTTCCCCAGATTGAGATGAGGGCGTTAAAAGGAATCGCATGGACCGCGTTCTTTTATTTTGATTACAATTATTAAGAGGAAAAGGGACAATAAAATACGAAGAAATTACATGGAAATCCTATAACTGAAGCTTTTAAAATGTATCCATTTCCAAGTGTAAATTTAGCATTATTAATGTGAATAACTTTAAAAGTTACAAAATATCGGCTTAGGCTGGTTTTGGTTATATTTAAAAAGACTTATTTTATTTATAATACCAGTAGACGTAAATTTTTATGAACGTTTCAAATTTCGAGAATCTTATCTTTAAACTAAGAATAATTTAAAACTATCAGATGCTCAAGCTTGACTTTAAATCTTGAGTATCTAGTCATATAACAAGAGTAGGAAAAAGATGTTCAAACCTCCATCAGTTATATGTGTATGCGGAGAAACCTGTGCGATTAGCAGACAAATAAATCAGTAGTTAGGCCATAAATAATCTTCCTTGTCATTTATATATTTATAACTAGTGGTATTGCGTTATGACGTACAAATTAATATTAGGCATAAATTATAAATAATTTATACAAAAGCAGAAAAGAATTACACGTTTGACAGTGTCCGTTGTTTCAACGTATGGCTCGTGTTTGTAATATTACTTATTTTAGTGACATAACAAATTTCAACCTTATGGGTGTAGAAATATAGGTCATGCAGCATACAGTAACGGACCTATTCGACGTTTCTATATTCCTGTTAAAACTACAATTGATCATAAAACCGCCTACGCTGGGTCGTATAATGACTTGTGTGGTTTGTCTTTATATGTACATTTTTATTATTAATTCACACATACATTGTTTTAGTTTGTTTATTGTTCGAGTCTCTTTGTTTTTATATATTGTTTTCAAGTTTTATGAAGCGGTAAATACTAGTGACAATGTAACGAGGAAATGTTTCGTGTTTTATAGCTGGGTTTTCTTATTGTACGAATATAAAAGTTATTCATGTTTATTTTACACCTCAGTATCTAGAGATATGCTTGTGTATTGTAAATATGATAGAAATTGAAAATCATTCTCCCATTCCGGTTGGTCTGAGTTCAAATTCTGGTAAACGTCTTCCTTTTTTCTACATAAAATGTAAATATCACAAGCTATACCGGTATATCAATTACACATATATTGAATAAATACGTATGACGTATTACATGCGACACAATATATTTTTTTCTATTCATACTGCATTCGAAGTCAAATTAAATAATACAGTAAACAACTTCCTAGTTCAGTGTTTTCATAACAAGCAAGGGAAGGTGTGTATCTAAAGCATGAATTATAGTGTCTTATGTAGATCCGGATGTCTATTTATCTTTTACGATATCTTATCTTTCCATATCAATCATACTTATATAATAGTACAATGATTTTATTATTATTATTTTTACAATCTATCACTGATGCCGTATCATCTTTTACATTTGTTTATTTAAACTTACAATTGAGTTCACAATAGCTATCTAACAAGAAAATTCTTTATTATTATTCAAAAACACTTAGCTGCATGTATTACATTATTGACAGCGTCAAATGAATCTTTGTAATAATAGAATTCAATACATAATTACAAAATATCGTAATTCACGTGGATTGCATCTTTACACAATATATTGCTTTATTACAGTCATCCGGACGACCATAAATTTACTGATTACAGTAACGAAAGTACTTCCAGCTGATTGTAATGTTACACACCTTACCCTTTGGAGGTGATGTCATATATTTTTATCACTCTCCTTCCTGCTAAATATGAGGAGACATATTTTGTTTTGGTATTAGAATAGCAAAAGAGAGTTCAGTCCAATGGTCAACATACATTTATATGTCACTGTTTTGTTACGTTAAGAACTACATACAATACTTCATATTTTTCTTCTCATCTCGTTTTATTTATTGAATTTTTTGAAATTTATTTACTTTTTTATTTATTTTGAGTATTTCTGTGTCTTTACCCTAAATAGTTTATTCACCCAATTTAATGCGTCCACTTTTTGGAATTTCAGAACAACGACAATGACATCTTCCTCAACATAACGATTTGATCCTTTGAAAAGCTCCTAATTCTCTCTTCAGCGTTATAATGAATGATACTTTATCTTAAAACGTACATAATACTGTTAAGCTAGAAGTAAATAACTAGGGTAATTCCACACACGGCTGTCTGATCCCAAATTAGGCAATTTAATGCCTGTGTTATGGTGACCGGACAGCCGACAAACATAAATATATACATACATAGTACTTTTATAGATAGATAGATATTTTTATTACGCCCAGACACAGGACAAACAAATGTGCGCATCACACAAACTTTTTCCTGAGTGGGAATCGAACCCACGACCTCCGGTTTTGCAGTCAGGGTCTCTAACCACTCGACCACGAGGCCCGTCGAGATATGAACCTTACACCCCTGGTATAGAATGTTGAAGCCACTAGACTCTCACAGATTTGCAATGAAGCTATACGTATGCTAAAGTAAGCTATAGAAGTAGCTTAATATCGCGTTTTACTTTGGACTGTCTACCTTAAACGACTAAAGCGAGGCTACCTTCGATGAAGACAAGCGGAAGTTTAGCTTTAAAACAAGTTTACTTTAAATCTTACTATTACTATAGCATAAAGTATAATTTTACACTTTGCAACGCATATTAACAAGACTGCACTAGACGAACGCCTGATAAAAGCAGTTTGATAAGTACCTACTTCCGCTGTTTGAAACAATCATTCTACAGCCTTAATGTTTGTATGTTTGTAAGTTATACTCGTACATATTTATGTATGTGCTCTCTTGCACAAAAGAGGGAATGGCAATTCGAGTGTGAATTGTCATTTGATTAATTTATTTATGTTAAATAAAAAAAAAACCATAAATATTTCGGTCGTGCTTTTTATTTTATTTAGACACCAGTAAAAATATTGATAAACGAATTATAAACATTGGGTGCGCGGATATATTGCGCTCCAGACAACGTTTGAAAAGATGAAGTCTAATAATAGGCCTCCATGTCCTGGACAAAGTATAAAAAGAAGAGTAACTAAGTGATATCTAAACTATGATAATAAAGATAACAGATATAAGATAAATTAAAGGATCATTTGTTAAAGTTGTCAAGTTGTTGTAATAAACGTTTGAAAATTTTTATTATGAACAATATGAAGTTGAATTTATTTTATTATCTTAATTTTGATTCTTCTACTTTGCAATTATGCAATAATAACAAAATAATATTTTAATCCACCAAGAGTTCGCCCTTTGCAATATTAATTTTTGTTGGTGTTTAATAAAGATTAAATAAAAATATATTAAACAAATAACTATGAACTAAACATTGCAAGTACAATATACCGTTTACGTAAACGATACCGTCTTTATCTGGTGACAGTTGAATTATGTGGCTACTTATACTTGGATTAAGGTGTGCGTTCTATCGTAGTCGAGCAGCAAGTTACCGCTTATTATCATTATGCGCTTAAAGCGATTGTAGCATCAACGCATTTGCAGAACTATATCTAACGTTGTTACATAGTATTAAAGTTATGATTAAATAAAATTAGATGTACTTTTAAAAGATTCCCAAATGATGTATGTAGAATAATGTTTAAGAATCAAACGTAAACATAGCTATCATGAAACGTGATAGCTATCTGAAAAGTATGCCTTTGGTGTTGTCAAAATATTCACGCGCTTTATCGAAATATCACATCGTGCGTGACTTACCCATCCGTAGTAAGACATGTCAGTATGTGAAGTAGTTTAAATCCGATATAGATGTCGTGAATTTCAATGTAAATTCACGGTACATTTGTGGCACTATCACGGATTTGTACCAGCCAATAATCGAATGCAACTTTGCCTTCAAATAACGTATGAAAATTAAATACAAAAGATATAACAATCAAATATTAATTCAATTTGACATTATGTTCTTGTTAACTTGAAGCTTATTAAATGCTGATTCAAAGACATGAAATATTGTTTATATATAACAAGTAAATATAGTTTAAAATCTCTATCACGCATTAGGATTCCATGTGCTAAGATAGGATATAAATTACTCAACGATATACATTACGATATACGTTAAAAATACATTACCACATATTATTATTCATATTTTAAAGCCTGACATAATTTTTTTAATTTAAAAATATCATTACACAGGAAGACGTGTCGAGGCTTATCCAGACGTGAATTTTTATAAGTCGATCAGTGGATATCAAATGTTACATATATATATATATATATATATATATATATAAACACACACACACACGCAGCGTAAATATTAGCATTTATTTCTTGTGAGGGAGACAATAAAATGTTAGCGCAATCAGTAATAACGGCGGAATAATTCATGTTCATTTACACTAGGTCCCACTACATATTCCTTCGGTTATGCAATGATTATCTGGTCGCAGCGACTTAGCTTCGGTGCTAAATAACAATACTGCTATTGGTATTGAACATGGTGATAATTTAGTTCCAAATGAGACTTCTTTATTGCCTCACAGTGAAATCTATATGGAATGGCTGATTGCAGTACGATTTCGCCTATAGCGTTGATAATACATATGCGTCGTAATGTTCACGCTGGGAATTTATTTTACGGTTATTTCGTGAACGGTTATAGTTATTTAGTGTTAGTTATATATGTGGTAATAGTTATTTAGCGGTGTTGCATCCTGTTATAAATGTTTGAGTCAGCGTCCATATACAATTGTTTGCCTTCAAATCTTTAAATTCCTTTGTGATATTCGCGGATAGATACAAAATAACTTTAGCTTCATTTGGTGAGCTTTTAATTTAAAAGAGCTAATTGCCATTGTGTCATTAATAATAAATAAATATTTTTTTAATTTAATAAATTAATGTCATGTTAATGATCGATCCATGGCTATCTCATTCCACTTGTACCAATCGGGAAGAGTAGGAACTTATAAACCGTTGTTATTCAGTCGGGTGACTTTACAATTGCGAAATAAGGCTGCGTTCATATGAACGACAAAAAGTATATAAAACTAAATTTGTGAAAACAGTTAAATCATAGATCACTTCTAAATAAAAACAGGCTGTGTATAATAACCAAATGAATAATGAAAAGTGGTTGTTAAGCAAATTACGAAAACTGTTTGTAGTAAAGAACTACCCATACTCTCACTTACAGTACTAACACTGATACTTATAGCAAGATGGATTTGCAACCAAATTCTAAACACGTCCTCTTCCAAATTTTAAGTAATTAATAAAACACGCGTTTCATAAGTTTTTCCTTAAATATTTACATACAAACCTTATTGTGTGAACACAACCTTAGGCAGTCATCGTTCCACTTTTTAGATGTCCTCTCGTCAGACCCATATAAGGCTCCATCCACAGTGGTCGTGCAAAACCTAGCTCGGCTGTCAACCATCGTACGGAAGAGTGTAACAAAAACTTGTATCGTGGAGCTTAGAATATTAATGATAATTGTTTTGCTGTAACACTGAGTGCTTTAGGACGACAGCTACTGATGTTTGAGGCTGTTAAGGCCGCTTCTATACTCGCCACCGTGTCAAAATTCAAGTTTTTAAGTTGGTACCGCAGAGGGAAAATTAAGTAAGTTATGGAGATTTAATGAACGCTCCAAAATAATGCAAGACACTAAAATTTTTTACAAGTATACTCACTTAATATTTTAATATTAATATTAATTTAAATTAACATTAAGTCACATAGTTTTAATAGTTCTTAGATAGTCAAACTAATTTAAAAAAGTAATATTCGAAAATATTTTTTTGTAGTAAAGTAACATTATGATAGTCCATGTAGCATTCTAAAGATTTCGCTACTATAAACCAAACTCACCATATTAAGAAAATGTAAATTTAACATGACATTACCAACTTTAATTTTGAAATCTAATTCATCGTAATGAAATATTGCTTTCATCGGCTTTACACACCGTAGGTGCGATTGACCGAGTGAAAAAACCCAGAGGAAAAAATTCCCGGCACGCTTTGTCATGAAGTAGTAGGTAATTTACTACTTAACAGTGTTAATAACTTTACTAAGTCGCACTGTTAATAACTATAGTTAACGTGTGACTTTAACACGATGTAATGCACTTTTAAATTAAAATTTTAGTAGGGATCGTTACGTATGTAGTTCAAATGGTTAGGTAATCCAAAACCTATTGCAGACTAGTGCGTTAGCGGAATACATTCAGAAAAATCCGACATGTGACATTGTTTAGTTTCCCATTACTGTCAATTCAGAGGAGGATCATAACCAATAATCCCCATTCACACTAGCGTTTTAAAAAGCCGTTTGCGTGTAACTAGTGAAAGCGTAGTGGCCCGAGCGAAATCTCGATATATTTAGAAAAAAGAAGAGTCATAAATATTACAGTATTTATACTTTAATCGTAAACAGAGTGTAATGCATTTTTGTTAGCTTTCAAAATAAACAAATGACACTATTTCCTTAATCATATTAACTTAATATTAGCTTAATTTGAGATGTAGATATGGATTTTACGTATTGAATATGACAAAAAATGTAATTGTAAATAAAGTTCGTATTTCAAAACATACCCATTTGGTGCAAATCAAACGTTACTATGAATGGGCTGTAAATAGCGGCTGGTACCAGTTACTCCCTAGGTTGCGTTCCTTTACAATATTAATGCCGCATCAAACTGCTTTATTGGCTCCGTACATCCGCGCTTCGCTAATGGCCTTATTAGAATTACGATACAAACATTTCTAATGTGTTGGTGCGAGTAACGAGTAGTGTTGCCACCTCGTATACGTTTTAAGGAAATACTTTAGGACGACAACCTTATGATAATAAATTATTAACAATAGCACGCATAGATACCCGCACGGAGGCCCCGAATAAAAGCTTAACTCACTAACGATGACGGTAGATGAAAATAAAGTTTAGTATTTAAAGTTTATGTAACATTTTTTATCTCTTCTAGCCATTAATGACCACTGCGTTATGTCTTCTATAAATCGATATACAGGTAAAAAAATATTAGAACGAAATATATTTCAACATTTTTACTATAATTTAGTAGACCTTAATTTATTTTCCACCCCTTTATCAGTCCACTGCTGGGCATGAGTATCTTAACGATGTAGGCCATATCATTTTTGAAAGTCTGCCCCTGACCACTAAATGTTGTAAATTTTACTCACCTTCAATCGTATATTCACGCACACTCAGCAATATTCAACCTCAGGATGCAGAAAACATCCTGTCATAATATATGTATAGTCATATTGCAAGATCTTCCTAACAGACATATGTAGATACATTCAAACCTTTTTCCTTAAAAGTACACACAAGATGAGGAATCCAATAAAGTCCTAGTACATACTCAATTACTAAATAGGTTCTTATGTATTCTCTCCCTAAGAGATGTGTCCTGTTAAAACGAGCAATTATACACACCCTAGTAACGAGTGGCCGGTGGATTATCACTGGCTGGAGATTTTGTAACGGAGATTGTCCGAAGTTCTTGGGAGTGCATTCGTGTGAATTCGAATCCCCTGTTCGATTATGACACGACGCAACTTTGTCGACCGATTTAATGTAGGCTTGTCTATGTATTGTAAATGGCACTTGTTATTCAACTTAGCTATGCGTGTGTGTGGGTGTGTGCGTGTGTGTGTGTATGTAAAGTAGCTGCTATTTCACAATTACTCGAATAGAAACAATAGTTGCTAAATAACAGCTTTCGTGTGTAAGAATAGAAATCTGGATAGGAAACTGGCAGTTAAATAGTTTAAACTTTTTAGCAACATAGAAATAGCAAAGGAGAAAGCCCCTCTCAGCCCCGAAGGCACAAAAAGTCATAAAACTTATTTTAATACCTATGCAAATTTCCGGTGATTTATGGATTTTTACTTTTACTTAATGTATCATAGAGATTTAGTGTAATAAAAGAAAAGATATTTTATAATAACTTTTATATCTAAATAATTTGAACAAAACTGCAATGCCGAGAGAGCTTTCGTGAGCAAAAGTTATGAAAGAAAGAAAGTTATTAAAATAATGTTTATTGCTTTCATTGACAATCATAATAACGCAAGACACTATGAACAAGTTACCTTTGTCGACAATGTATAACAATCTGGTTACTATACTTAGTGGCACAAAAAACTATAATCTGTTACATACAAATCGTTCTTAGTGTAGATAATCTGGCATATCGCAGTAATATCCTTCTTCTAAGCGTAATCAAGTATTGCTTTGCACCACAATAGATCCTTTCCACGAATCGCTTACAAAACTTATGAAAACCGGCAATCTATGCTCCGTTCGTGACTCTATAAATAAATATTTTACCTATTTATGATAGGAGCGCATATTGAATTCGCTATATTAGTTTATAATGGTCCATTGTATGAAGAACAATGAGGAAAATATTGTTCTCCGGTTTATCTTTCACTTATCAATAATGTATCTACTTTCTGAATAATTGTGGCCCAGTGTTGTTGTATGGGAGATTCTATTATATACACGGGAAAGTCACTGTGACAATGTGGTTTCGGATTTCTTACATTTTTTTTGAGTTTGACCACGAACTCACCTGATGTGGGGTGCAGTCGAAGATATACGAGTAGCACTCTTGCCTATAAAGTGCCTATTCACTCTGATTTTAAGTTAAATAATAATGTAAAGTTCACTTTCTAGTTTCAGCCTATTAGATATAGTAAAAATATTTCTCTTTTTTCTTAGTAGGCGCTGTGAAATGTGGTCAAAAGTAATTTTTATAACATATGCTCACTGATTCTTCGAACTGCACTGGGTTACACATTCGATACCCGGTGGAATCAATAATGTGAGTTTAACTGAAACAAAGTAACAAAACATTTATTTTTCTTTTATATCTTATAACATATATTTTGTGTTGACGGACGTAGGTGCCAGGGGAGACCAAGACTGTCCTATCTCGACCAAATAGTCAGACATTGGCTGATTGGGCAGTCAAGAGCCTCAGAAACCGGCTAGTATGCATGAAGAGAATGATGAATGTAGATGAAGCACGGCAGGTTTGTCAGGACCTCTGTCCTGACAAATGTTTGGTACTCGCTGCTTACTGCCTACCCCGTTAGGGACCTGGCGTGACGATATGTTTGTATGTATGTATGTATGTATCTTATAACATTACAATTCACTAAATATATTTAGTATACTCTCTAACTCCTAATACAATGCTTCACCGCTGCACCATACCGATGACTTGACGGTTAATATTCACATCATTTATTAGCTTATGTGTTAAAATTAACCATACAATACCTGTACGCAATATGCATTTCTTCGTGTGTCCGTTTTCACATCTAAACAGTATTTCCAGCTCACGAACAAAACCTCAACCCGCGCGCAACATAACACAACATGTTAACGGTTATTACACATAAAGCCACACGCACACTGCACACGTGTCGGTCGGAACGTTCATCACTGACAACCGTATGACTGACGTTTTATTTACTCCCAGTGGGGTGCCCCCACAACAATTAATACCACAATGGTGTAATAGATCGAATCCTTATTTATGTATAATTTCTTCGGATATGAAAGATAGTCTCGGGTAAAACAAATGAGGGATTCCTAAGCTTGTTAGATATTGGAAATGAGCGGTAGTGAGAAGCCATTAGATACGGCGTCAGGAGGCCAGCGCGGTTTCATTTTTCAACGTAAATTGGTGTTTCGCTGGTGTCGGAGATATTCTAGTATTACTACAATGTACATAATATCGGCTCCGGTTTCGTATTTTTATTTCATACAAAACATTACAGTATCGCAGTTTGGCAGTTTCGTTTGAAATTTTTTCTTCTTCCTAACAATTATTATATGTATGCAAAAGCTTTTCTGGTGATAATAAAGACGCTTGTTAGATTATTCAATTTTAATGAAAGTTTATTTTTCAAACAAATCCCATATAGTATTTTGTTACAAAGTTTTGTTTTATTTTTATATAGCTAGGTTAGTTTGAACATTTAATTTTGAACAGAACATTCATCCTAAAAAATACTTCCTACTACTAATACAATCCTACGGCTTGAATAGTTTTGTTCGGCGAAATAATCGTAATTATTCACAATTATGCAAATAAACCGTTCTCTTTACCTAAAAATAGCCAACGAATAACAATAATTACTACGATACTCGTACTATCAAACTAGTTTCGTGTCGAGCGCAAGTGGTCATAATAAAACAGTAGGTGTTGCTACAATGGAAGAATCGCACACAATTAACTTTTTGTCGGATTCATCATCATTTTGAAAAACCGATAAAAAACAGTACCTCAACAATACCGAAGTTAGATAAACAAGGATCTTCATATAAAAACCGGCGTCCTTTGTCCATCTATTCATCACCTCGAACTCGATGACTATTGTTTTTTTCACTTAACGTCCGCTCGTGTATCGCGGCCGACAGCACTCCTGATATCATGTTGGACATGACTTTGACACGTTACTACTGAAACTCGAACAGAAATGTAGAACTTCCTTTTTTTCAACGCTTTTTGAGCTTTAGGGGTGCGGTTTATCAAATTTTACTATCAAATTAGAGCTCCCTAGCTGGGTCTATTTTACCCGTTATTTCAAATTAACAATCATTTGGAACAACGATGTATAAACATTACAAACAAACGTCCGACGCCCAACGCTGCCTCTGGAATATCAACATCTAAGCTCGTTAGAAAATTGCATTTTTATACTAACGAAAAAGAAAAAATCCCAGAAACACTATCAATATGTTATCGGCAAATATTATTACGGTGTAAAAATATGAAGATATTCTTTAAAAATTTCAAAGTTACTGACTGCTTTAACTTTGGGACCCGTGTAAGGTTATCAAACATTACGGTAACCTGTTCTTAAAATACTCGATATGACTTCGAGTAAAACTCGCGATACTACGAGTATATGTGTATGATCGAGAACTCGTAGCAGCGATATATCAAGTCAGTGTAACGATGAGTGGACAGGTGCGCGCATTATGATGATTGAGCCATTGTTTCCCACGGCCCTCGAGTCCCGGGTTATTGAGGAGATTTGAACAATATTATGTGGAGTCCGTTATAGGCATTTCCTTGATCTGCTGGCTGCCTCATAATAAATGATTACGATGCGGCCCTTAATCCGAGACTGTACATTAAAACGATGAATTAGGTAAGTATGAATAGCAGTTCTTTGAATGTTAACACAATTACGGATAAGTTTATTCATTCTGAATAAAAATGATATAATAATAATAATAATTCTTTATTGCCATTTATAAAAATTATAACTAATACAACAAAAAAACAAAAAGGCATGTCGTGAGCAATAGGGGACAACTCAGCCGATGCTAACTCGGGTTTGGTAACCCGAGTAGCGCTGTTTTTCAGTTGCCCCCTTCATCCCTAAATATCAATACAATAGAATCAACGAACTATAAATCCTCAAGTAATTTTAAGTAGCACATCACCAAAGCGAATGATAAATGATCTTCGTTTTGTTGCAAAATGCATAAATGAAAGTTTTATACACATTTTATTACCTTGATTCACAATACTAAGCAATAAACTTACTTGTTAAATCAAACTTAATGATGGCATGTCATTTATGTGCTACACACATTTCGTGGGGGCATAAGAATGAACAAACCTCTAGCAAATTTCGAACATCCCACTTCTCGCGCACCATATTGTAGTGCGCCTCTCCACCGCGCACTCGCGTCGGCTCCGAGTGTACCAGAATCTTCTTTATAACGAACCCCATCCCTTTGAACCCATCCATGTCCTACAACAAACAACAGCACAATTAAAGTTCAAGTGTTCAAGAAAGCCATTTGTAATGCCTTTAAATAAATTTAAATTACACACACTCTCGGGTGACATAGTAAAATAATTTGTTTTAAACAATTCTCTTTTCTTACCTGGCGATCTTGCCATACTGTGTCGTTATATATCTTGTGAACGCGGTCAATGAGACTAATCTGTAGAACATAACAAATACATAATATTGAATACAATACAACATACAGCCTGTTTCATTTGAAACATACCTAATATTAAAAGCCAATATAATTGTTGATAAATGTTACGGTTCAACCAATTCTCAACCCAACTAATCTATGCAGTCTGTGAAATATTGATAGTTTAATGTGTTCAATGTTTAAATAACAACATTTAATAGTTTCACTGATGCATACTGCGCCCTTGACTTAACAAACATCCAGTTTTGGTTAGACTCACCGAGTGGGTTAACAGTCTTCAAACACCCTAAAGAATGTTATAAAAAACTTTAAAGTGTACAAGACTCCTCACGATATTCAATCACCATTTCAAAAATACATTGAATCCATTTAATTGAACTCTGCTTCTCAATAATAATAACTTACCAAGTAACTGATAGTTGTTTTAGTATTACTGGCGCCCATTTCCTGGAAGAACCTGTAGTCCGCTACAAGCAGCAAGGGACAGCGTGTTTTAGTTGGTGTATACTCATAGTCACTCTGTCTCTTTACTCTTTTGCCTCTATTTAAATCAGGATCAATTTTCTTGTGATCCAAGTACTTCTCTTTCTCTGACTTTTCATGCTTTGTTTCAAGATCCTCGTCCTCATCCTGTTGCGCATCTCCCTCCAATTCCAATTCTTGAATATAACGAAAATAACAAAAAAAGGTAAGTATTAAGTTTTATTCATAAACCTGACAAACTTTTTATATAACATGACATGTGTAAGTTACAAAGCATTTGGAGGGGTTTGGAAATGTATTTATTTATATTAAAACAAAAAAGAAACATCATTCTCGTGTACATAATAAAATACCTTGTCCTTCCTTCATATATCCACAAACACGAGGCTGGCTATTGTGATTTGCCCAACTGAATCGTATGTCAGATGAGCGGTAGGTTATCATGCTCTTCGAATCAAGGTGCGGCAAATGCCTCCAGGATGGCTAAAGTAAAAAGATACTAAATACACTTCAAGTAAACAAACATTAATATTAATATTAAGCAATTGCAGTGACCATTTTATGTGCCTGTAAAGATATCATAAATACATAAATATAAATGTATGAGAAGATCTGATTGTCACCCAATTTAAATCATTGTACAAGATTCATAACAGAAGCAATAACAAAAAGCAAACTGCAAACCATCCAAAAACACCATCCACAGATACATGTACACCGCAAGATTCAAACCAGACTCCTATATTTTTACCTCAATATGATATGTCTCATCTGGAGTGTGAATAATTCCTGTTAAAACACCTTCATCAATGTGTAATTTAACATCAGACACTATTTCACCAAAGACTCGACCAGTGTAGAAATTTTCACGATCTGTAAGATGTTTAATTTTCTATTTAAAGACAATCTATAAATAGGAGTTACAAATAAAATGTATAATATTGAGTTGAAGCACTTTATCATTGCGTTCAAAAAATCAATACTAATTGGAGTTGATATCAGAATTTTTTATGATGCTTGAAACCCATCATACATATATCCCATTGCTGAAAAGAGATTATCGCCCCAATAGCTTATATAGCATGTACCTGCAACTTCTGTCTTAACTTAACAGACATTTAAATATAATTTACCTATTTAGGACTATATTGCCCAAGATACATATATCTATTTGTATAAAATATCTATACTCATATTATAGTTGTGGAGAGGCATCTATATACTGGACGATGCAAAGTAGGCCAGCCAACGAGGAATGGAAGTAACAACCTGGTCATTGCCGTGACAATCAAATAAACGTAAGGAAGTTCTGGTGAAGTTTGGGAATGGACATTGATGGGTTATAGTGATGATGATGTAAATATAACTCTATTAGCAAGGATGCATCTGTCATATTTAATTTAGTTACATATTCTCTAAAATTGCTTTTATTTCTTACCAACATGAACAGTGGTTTTTTTTCCATTGCCATCTACAGTATATGCTTTAAAATTCGAATGCAGCACCGAGCTGTGTGGGTGGAGTATGAGCCGGAAGTCCCTGCCCAAAGTGTTGAAGTGCAACTCCTTGATGGTATTGAAAGGGTGGCTAGACAATTTTGTGCCACGCTTTACTATGTGATGAGTCAAGCTTGATGCGTGCAGAGTCTCAAAGTATTTTAAATTGTTGTAAATTGAGCCTAGAAATCATATCAGGAATTAAAGCAATTTTAATACTGTAAATTAAATTCACTATGAATTCGATCATTAATTAATGACACTCATTAATTACTCAGTAGAGTAATTAATTAATACTAATAAATTCGTCGTGTTAAAAAGTTATTCCAATATCTTTAAATATAGCAGTCATTTTTATTACAATGAAATAGAGTCGTAGGTTAACTGTTTTAACAATAAATTAACAACAACACTCTTCAATATTCATATAAATTACTTACATTGAGCCGGATACAGAGCTACTGTAGTAAAAACGAACAACAAATGTTTATACAACATGATATATATTCATAAATTAATTAATACCAGAGACGTAACATTGGACAGATACATGTTTTTCTTTCACATCACAATTATTTTCTTCTCACTTTATTATTAATAAAACCATGTTTAATACTTTCTTGTTTTCTTTAGTATTTTACTTCACTCTGCTTTTCGGACTAAACATAAACATCAAAAATAAATCCCCTTGTCTGTCCAAGTGATAACTGACATCGACAAAACAGATTATTAAATTTAATGTGCCAATATCGTTTTTCAACTCTCGTTCCACCGCTGGAAACAGAGTTTATTGAATGTCCTCAAACACTTAAGAAAAAGTTTTATATTTTATAAAATGGCAGTGTAGTGACTGGTATTCAAATTTTAATTAATAATTTCTAGCAGCATTTCAATTTGTTGCTATCTTTTAACAATCCACTACTATACAGTCATAGCCATAGAGTTATTATCAAAGGGTTATATGTATATATATATATATATATATTATATACATTATATAAATATATAGGTTATACATTGAGTAAGGGAGACTTGGGCAGGCTTGTCAATGCGAGTGTCCAACAAATAATAAAAGAGGGAAGATGAGACACCTATACTTATCTTTGTCTTATCTTATACTAGCTGTTGCCGCAGCTTCGCCCGCCTTGAAATCAATGTGTCACCAAGTTTTTCCCGGGTAAATGCTGACTCCGCCGAATTCTACACATGCTCCAAAACCTCCTCTATCATCCAGTGAAACTCCTATCAAAGTTCATTTAGCCGTTCCGGAGATTAGCCCAGAGAAACAGAGAAAAGGGGCGTGACGCGGACAGACGCCGGCCCGGCATGTCATGAAAAGACCGCTCGCCCGTGGAGTAATATTTTTTCGGTCGCTTAAATCTATAATATCTTCTAAAGTATTTATCCGATTCATATAGTGTAAAAGACAATTTTGATCTATATTAAACA
>DWGJ01000628.1:0-27236 GCA_018246895.1 Aspitha aspitha aspitha | reverse complement strand
GATAGGATAGTTTTTATAAAATAAATAAATAATAAATGTCAATTGTCAATAAATTTTTACATTAAATCAATTTCTGAACGTACGATATTTGTCATATATGATTTGACATAAATTTTACCACGGCAACGCGTGGTCAGGTTCACTAGTAATTATATTACTTATTTCGTTATTGCAATACCATAATAAGTATACCTACCAATAATATTACGTGATCCGTTACCGAAAACCGAGATAATCCATGAGAAAACATAACAATACTCTTTCCACGTGCTATATATCTTTCACGATTTCGCAGGTTGGAGTACTACATCAAATTGCGCAATATACCGCGCGGTGTAATAAGACAATGCATTCTCACGTACGTTTAAATTAGTTCTGATTATATGTCGCTGCAGTGACGCACGCTCAATTCTGTACACCATACATTGCCCGCATTGTATGCAAATTGCGGCCAAATATTAAGATTCACAGCCGATTCGCCGATAATGACTTTTTAATAGAGGTCGCGGTGACGCAGGCTGAAAGCAATGAGAAAATGAACTCATTATTACAGCGGTTCCGATGCAGATTCGATTTTATAAGAGAACTCGTTTGCAAGTGCAAAGTAGGTGTTACAATGTCAGTAATTTCAAAATGAAAAACTATTAAATAAGAGATGGAATGATCTAGAATCATTTAGCGATGTGAAAAAAATAGTGTATTAAAAATAGTGTCCTATTCCAATGTCACTTCTTTCTTTTGTCTTTTGTCATTCCACTGGTGGATATGAGTACAAGTAATAAAAATGCAAAAGAAAAATGCAAAGCTCAATGGAATCGAAAAGCTGATTAACCACAACATCCCTTAATTAATCGTTTTGTATTTAACGGGCACTCAAAATAAGCTTATAATTTGCTCATCTGTAATTATACAGATATCCGTTAAATAAAAAACATATCACATTTTCCTGCCTATATTTGTTTTTACACTCATATTAATCTCATAGACGCGGTGACGAATTAATTAAAAATAACACATCATATTTTTTCACCCGAAAGCAAAGTGAAAATTAACAGTTGCTTAACGCTTTTACAAATTTTAATTAATTTGATGCAATGCATTTAAATTCCCTCTACGTTTAAAAATCGCTCTCTACAGTGATTTAATATATGTAAGAGATTTACAGACAAAGCCTCATACATCATAAAATTTCATATGTTCGGCAATTTTAGCCTTTCCGCTGCCAGTGTTCTCAGTTGTAACATGAATAACGTATACATAGGTAACTCAAAATTTGCATTTTACACTTTGAGATGGACATTTCCCATCACTCACTACATATACCTATAGTAGTTACAAAACATCAGTTTTTTTCTTATTTAAATTCATAATAATAATAATACTGTCTTAGGGATTCAGATGATCAAATATAAAAATGTATTCATTACCGTTATACAAGCACATTCTTTAATGTGGAATCAGATAACCATTTGTGCAATTGATCCAATTAGTACAATTAACATCAAATTTCTTTCACTGCTTATAAATGTAAGCACGCTTTGACACACTTATAGAAAGACATAAGTACCTACCTTCTGCAACTAAACAAATTTGGAAAGTGGAAACTAACTAAATTTCCACGGAACTGCGCAATAAGGCGTTACGTTCAGTATTTCGTTTCACACAATGAGCTTTTTCGACATTACAAAAAACGGAACGCCTCAGAGTCCCTCTGGGTGCTGTTGACCCCTTTAATTTTGCTTCCTTTAAACTCCTCTTGCCTTTTTCTACGCTCCGTCGCGCCACGAACATATTATTTTATAAAACGGCAAATAAGTATTTGGTTTGGTCACGCGCGGTCTTCATCTCACGCATCTCCGCTTGCCATCGATATCAGCCAAACTTAAACCTATCAAATAGGAAAAATAGAAAACCTGCATTGCTGTATTAACTTTCTTCCATCTGCATGGGAATACATCCCGTACTTGTAAACGCAGTTGATCCCGATTGCAAAATCGTCAGTCACTATTCCTAATTACGAGTACACTTGAAAGAAAATAGATTTTCCCTTCGTGAATGATCTGCAGAGCGCTCTCAACCGTCTCTTGATGCTGTTGCTAATAAAAGTATGTAAGTCAAGACGTGGCAGATTTTTGACGGGACTTGTAGACTTGGATAACTTCAATTATGCAGTCGAGACCTATTACTGTCGTTGGATTTAAAACATTATATATATATATATATATATATATATATAGATTTGTTAAATATCTTCAAGATTTGCTTAGTTAAACGTTAGTTACACCCTAACGACAGGGACTAGGTACATTTTTTTATTGGAATTATTTGTTTTTATTTGTTACATAAAAGAATTCAAATAGAGAACAGTAAAGCACCTATTATCCTTATTCAAGGAAATTTTGTTCATAAGTTAGGTTGTGGGCCATAAAATACTGTTACCCTCGCGTAAGCAGAGATATACGCGAGGAACGAAATTTTTCTCACGCGAAAAAAATCATAAGTCTCTCTAAAACATCGATTCATCATGCTACATATATAGGCTGCTGAATGTGAACCGCATTACCTACTTCCGCTTTTGGTTTTATTTAATTCTTTTTACTTTGTCGGATGCTTAGGCGTCATTATAATACCTAAGCTCAGTTTCCTCTAGAGTGATAAATTTTATCCAAATAGACGTATTTTCTGCACTATTCACTAGAAAAACTATTAAAATACCATCTTACGATGTATCGATGGAAGATGGGAGTTGCAGCAATGTAGGTAGGTACTCATGAAATTTAGTGCTATCAAGAAGAACAATGGAGAATCCTTAACTCAAGTTATCTTTCATAGTCTACTACCGCTGTTGTTATAAATTGTTGTTGTAACCATTTTATTCGACATTGATTATGAAAATCTCAAAGCCGCCGAATAAATTGAATGGAATTGGTTTTCACATCAATCAAAACTTGGTTTCGAAATGTGTAAGCAGCGAAGACTTTCAAAATGTTCGCTAACTTTCTGACTTCGCGGCTCGCGGTTCTTACGGATCTCTCGGGAAAGTAGCTATTTCAATCAATTGTAACGGAAAAATTATAATTAATTATACTTTAATTTAGAGAAAATTGTTGCGACAATTTGTTGTTGTGTCGTAACTAACGATACAGATATTTTACAAGAACATTCTTTCACGTCACTTTAATTCTTTCACTTGGCCAGTGTGGTAGACTAAGACGTAAAACCGTCCCACCACAACAGGAAACTCATCTCCAGCTGTGTATAAAAGGATGTTGAACAAACTGACAAAAATAGTAATAAATTACATTTTTAATTCCAATTAATTTGGCTTATACGTTTAGTATACTTACACATATCTCACGCAGTCAATTTCCATCATCCTATAAATGGAGGCGTCGGTTTTGCGAGCGGCGTAGATAAAAATGACGAAGTGTCTACGGTAAGGATATTTGCGACAAATCCGTGGATCTATTTCGAACAATCTAGGAAACGTAGCGCGCCACCATAAATCTCAGAATGGCTATAAAATAAAAGAACTGTCTCACTTCGCCGGACCGAATTACAGACTGAACGTGATCCAAATATTTGAACGTGCCTAAAAAAAATTCAGCAAATGTTGACAAGTTTGCCAGCAGTTTGTGTTGTTTCCGCAATATTGCTCGCTGATAACAAAATAAATAACATACACTATAGTAGTAAGACATACTAGTAAATTTGGCGGCCTCGATATAAGCCTGGTGAAGCACACCCGGTGCCTCAACATTCAGAACTGATTTTATTTCATTTTATGTATCCCCTAACCCGTACCCATGGGTTACGACGACATAGTATAAATGTACGAGTACTTTCCCAGTACACTCACGTTTATCTGTAATAAAATCATCCGCAAGTATAAATAAATCTTGCCAAGAGTAATACAGTATTTTTATCAATCGAACAAAATAGTAAAAAATTTAACTGCAAGATTCTTATAAAGAATCTATTGTAAAATTTTAAATTCACTCTGATTATTGCAGTTTTTGTTTGTAATGTAAAAAACTTTTTCAGGTAATGTAAAAATCCTGACGCATTGTATCAGAGTACATTACACATATTATGCAAATGTAAACTAATTTGTTGTTGAAATCACGGTAGAACCATAAAACCGCTCCTTAGTTTTTATACGACGTGATATTTAATGTGTATAAATGACACTACACCATATGTATGCACTCCAAGTATGTACATAAAAACATATATTTGTATATGTACTGTACATAAATATTTGTAAGTTGTAATTTTTGTTAAGCAAACTGAGTTTCTATTAAATTGCCTAATCAATTTCACATGTATTAAAAAAATATAATACAGTCCAGATTCGATATAAGAATATTTACATATTAAAGTGATGTTCATTTTGAAATATTAAAAATAAGGGTCTTAAGAACAGAACGCCCGGTTTCTTTAAAATGCCTTATTTGCATACAACCCCACTAACCCGGAAACTGGGGAGACGAGGCTTATTTTGAAAATAACTTTACAAAAAGGGCAGCCCTCATTACGTTCAATTTGCGTTTAATAACGCTCCTGTCCTATAAATTCAGACACGAACTCCGTGGGTTGTGTAATTAGCTCATTCTGCGTTCGTACTCGCCTCACTAACAGCTGTATAAGTTATAGGACAGGTGTGCTACCATTAATTTATGGAGTAAAGCACCACGCCTTAAATAACGGGACGTTTAACAATATAGGACAATCCTCCCCATAACAAATAGAATATATTAATGTTAAAAACAAACTTTTTAAAAGCAAGCTTTTATTAATAATGTTCGGATTCTCCTCATCAAGCCCTTTCATTTGATACTCATACTTCCATAGTGCAGAAAAAATAACAAATCCGCCATCTTGCATGATCTGCCATATTTGAAATTAGATTGACGTCACATAGTTAAGCATGCATTATCATCCAGATTAAGCGTGTATACCATATTTCAGCTGAATCGGTTAAAGATAACTGGTCTAAAATTTAGTCCCAAGGTTCCCGTCCGGATAAATATACATACGAAAGCCTTTAGAAAGAGTAACTTTTAAAATTGTTAATTCTACTCATTTACCACTATTTTTAAAACAACAATGAACAAAATGTAATGCAAGCTCAGGGTTATCGTTTTTAGCCAGATTTGTACGCACATCTACATAATACAAAGCATTATATTATGTATTATATCAATTCATCTGTTCGGAATTGCGCCCAATATAAATTAGATAGTATAAGATATAAGCAAATATGGGTCCTGGTCACACGCGGGAGGCTACCGCTCCGCTTCGGCCATTCTTGCTTCTCGTGCGCGATGACAAAAGGGTCTTAGGGTAAGATTAGAACAAAAAGGTTCTCAAAGAATGCAATTAAAATCCCCGAGCATAGGTTCACTGCGGACATTCCACCGATGATTCAATACCTTTCTTATCCCGGGCTCTTTATTGTTGCACGATTGCTTCTGTTAGCAAGAATGTTTGAAATATTTACTGTGATTGTGACCACATTCGTAAGGATTAATACATTTGATTATTTGAAGTTATTCATCGTAGGTTCTTTTTGATGCTATGAGTGTTGTATGCGGGATATAAATTTGTAAGATTGGCTAAGTGGCTTATGACATTAGAATGATTAATATTGCAGTTTTCTTGAATAGTCATAACAATTTATATTTGCTCATCTTTATTGTTTGTGTGTATATTCTATTTGTATTCAGTAACATATTATTTAATGATAACGAGCGAGTAACGCGGCTAAATTAAAAAGACCATAGTTTTATCTATCGTTATGTTTTAAAATTAGAATGTGAAACATCTAAATCAGACTTTTCTGTTGTAACTTTGAAATGTTTGAAACGAATGCGTTTTACGATTTATTTAACTACTTTTTGCTTGTAACCTTAAATTGTTAAACCGCAGTTGCTACTGCTTTTACGGTAACTGTCAGTACTATTGCAGCAAACAACAAACTTTTGTTATTTTAGTTTTAAGTAATTTAATCCCCGTGTAGTTAAAATATCTCTCATCTCTCAAACATTTTATTCTCATCTCCTAGTTTAGACACATCTACCAAAATATAAAGGTACATAAGTGATTTGAACAATTGGATAGACTGTAAAGTCTACTTGGATAATGTGATTCTTGGAATTATCATGGTTGCGAATATTTTGAGAGAATCCTTTAAACATCTACATTTCTAGAGAAATTAGTTTATTTGCCTATTTATTCTTAAATGTTATACATTTCAGGGTATTATGTAGTAGGTACCTGGGTATAACATTTGGGTCAAAGTTTTTGTTACAATATAAAAAAATACCACAAAGCAAATGTTCTAAACAAACTTTAAGAACGCCATTCATAAAATGGTTGAGAAATGTACAACAATTTGTACTTCACATTTTTAGGTTTTTCGGTAGGCTTGTATTGTAGGACGCCGCGCGTCCGATGCCACAATCCTGCCCTAGCGGAGATAACTTCGTAAACTGTGCCGTGAATAACTTTTTTGAAATGTTCGTCTCGAACACGATTCCACAAATAGAGGATTGTTTAGCTTGATTTTATTCACAAACCGCTGCACAGTTTTATACGTACAGCCTTTGATCAGTCCTTTTGTCTAGTGGTTAATAATCGTGGCTACTGTGCTGGTTTCGGCATCGATACCTACCCAACAAAAGTATTTATGTGTTAAGCATGAGTATTTGTTCTGCGTAACATATGACATTATTCATAAAGAACAGCAAAGAGTTATTATACTGGTATGTACTAGCTCAGGTATTATATTGTTTTTGTTTGTTTATAATAGAAATATAACAATAGGTTCTCGCAATGTTGGCGTCAGCAGGCGTCGCTAGCATTAGCACTAATGGGTTTACGTCTGCCCTCCCCGTCTAGTCGCCGCACCCAGAGACTTCTACGTCTAACGTTTAAGTCGTAAACCCGGAACGAGACCAATAACGTTTACACCGTAAAAAGCATTACCTTACAACTTTTTAGGCTTGCGATCGTAAGCAGTATTAAAAATGTCTATGAGAAATTGTTTACAAAATATGTATTATATTTGCTTACCATGTGAAAAGCGATAGCGTTTAGGGAACAACATTAGCATTTATGTGTCGAACGTGAATTCCATTGGTCGTAACACTAATTGTAATTGTTCTTCGTAATAGAGAGACACGCAAAGCATTTTAATTTAGTCCCGGTCAGTGGCACCACATCAAGCTAATCTCAGGTTATAACTACGATAAATGGCTATTTTAAAAATAACGAATAAGAAAAATGTAAAACATTACCACTCCCTACAGTCGGGTAAAAGATGCTCCGTGTATGAGAGGGGATTAGTTAAAAAAATGAGAAAGGACATTTTGAAGAAGTGACTGATAAAACAATGACAATGCAAATGTACATACATACATTACGAATGTCGAGAGATCCTAAGGGAAAACGGCTCACCTATCTTGACCTAAAATGTCAAATACAGGTTGATGAGGCCGTCAGAAAACTAGCGTTCAGGTAGAAAAAGAGCGATGAATGTTTGCCGATTAAGATCTATCGTGATGGTATAATACACATAAATACTTTTTTTAATCTGTGGCAAAAAATGCAGCCATATTGAGCTCCGCGACAGCCGTGCTGTTGGCACGAGTGTTTCATTGTTTGCCCACAGACCGCTCAAACAATGCAAGGCTGTGCAGTTCTAGTTTATTGATGCATTCATTAGTAAGCTGTGATTCACCCGAGCAAATGTAATGTCTGTATCGATTTCTTGAGGGAATTCTGTTTCTTGTACTCGTACTTGCCGGTTCTATTATTAAGTGATGGCATTACTTACAATTGTCTAATGACAGCTACGTCGATCGATTGTTGTTTTAAAACACTACCAATACTTCGGACGGAGTAGTGGTTTTAGTAGACGACAAATGACAGGTAGACCTTCAACCACCTGTCAACTCTATCGTTATTGAAATATTAGTGAAATAATTTTTAGCATCATTTAAAAAGTATAACCTTTACAAAGTTTCGCCTTTTTAAAATATTAGTAGTACCCACCTATAGATGAAATGAATGCTTAAAATTGAATAGCAAGCTTGTACATAGTGTGATAGCATATGGCATACAGGCAATTGATAATGTCAGACTTATTAAAATATTATTTACATCATCCTAATATGTTTTACCGTTTGCAAATTCAGTACAAGAATCTAGGCACTGAATTTAGCATAACAATGAAATATATGCACGATAATCTTGTACTGTTATTAAATTAGCATATGGTTACAATGTAGGAATATTGGCACATCATTATTAATTCAGACGTAGGTCCTTAGCATTGACAGTAACCTACTTTATTCCACCTACACTAATCAGTGATTAACTTAAACAGACGGTTAAGTGATACTTGACCTCATTGTGGATATGGACTGATCAGAAGATATATCGTGATTTTAATGTAATTTAAAGTAATTGGCATTCCTACTGTTTCCTATTACTCGTCCTTTAATTTTTCGTTAAAAGAGATGAGAGAGCCTTATTGCATCTGTCTATTTTGGTATTAAAATGTACGAAATACATAAACATTTAAGATATGAAAACGAAATGTTTTTGCAAAAATAAAAATTACAACATTTAATCTCATTTGTAAATACCTAACCTTATTTGTAATGCATAATAATCTATAGGTACTATTCTAAATTTTGTTACATGTTTTAAGATTAATTCAATGAATTCCATCACACAACATCAACAGGCGCTTCGTGGTATGTGCCGATGTATTTGTTGGTGGTGGATTTCGCTGTTTTTGTAAACCTGTATGTACTATGAACTTGCAATACAAACCTACTATATAAATAGCTGTCAATGAGCTGAAATTTTCATTAAAAAACCGTTGCCACAATACTCTCCTACTTTGAGGGGATTCTCACGGTGTACATAAAATACATAAAATTTACGCACGTGATAGCTAATTGCAATCGTTTTCAATGAAAATAAAACGGAAAGTAATCTATTAATCACTATATTCAAATACATTTAGAATTTATATTACAAAATAAATGTGTAGTGAACATTGTCTTTTGTTTGTCTTGTGAGCATTTCTAATCCCTTTGTGTAGCGGCCCTCTGAAGGGCTGAGTCCGTACGTGCCGTCTCCAGGGGTTTCTTTATTATTTAGGTATACTATTACAGCGCTAATACAGTTCTACTAGCTAGTAGCATTATGTATGGTTCACCCAAGGCATTCTACGTGTACATACATATCTACTAAGTATGAGCTACTTTTATTAAAATAATCTGTACACGAACTTTTCTTTCCAAAACTGCTCAAGTAAAACTTCACTCACTCTTTCATAAAACTAAACCCGCGTAAATGCGTTTGATGGATGGATGTCAAAACTTTTGTTGGCAATTCAAACGTTACATTACATACTTAACATAACGAAACAAAGAGGTACAAATCTCTAGCATTCGTTATACCTACTGATAAAACTTTCAGCTTAATATTCGACATAATTAATTTATGTTAATTAGACTGTAAATAATGAAATATTGTATTATAAGATTTCGGTCAATGACTGAGACAAATGCAATTTCATATGTTAATGTATACTTAATTGTGTAACAATATCAAGACTTTCAATCCTAGATTAGCATTATATTGTAAGTGGTTAACGGATTACTTTACGCTTATTCAACGTGACTTAAACATCCCAAACCAAAATTAAAACCATTTATAACTGTAAAAATTAAAACCATTTATAACTGTAAAAATGAAAACCATTTATAACTGTAAAAATTGAGTATACTTAATTCAGAAGTTTTTATTTATTTTGTTCCTGTTTTAATTAATGCATTCATTTGTATATAATTTCGATATACGGTTATATTGTTGGGAAACATTTGCGTTATAACATAATTCAATCTTTATTGTAACTATTTTCAGTAATTTTTCTATCAATATTTGTTACCTACACACTTTTCTGACTTCACTTGAAGATACTTTAGGAAGACCGCTGTGTATGTACATATATTTATATATACAGATGCAAATACAACAATGTAATCATATATGTTAGTAAAAGCATACAAGCAAATAAGTGCGTGGTTGCGTTGCTTAGGTCAAGGTGTAATGATAATGATTTGTGGTGAGCGTACCGTGAGGCAGCTTCGTTATATCAGCTGTGTTTATTTTAATGTCGCCCGATGAGTCACGCGAGGGAAACTAGAGAAAACTCATTGTCGGTTAAAAGCGAAACGTGCGAAGTGAAGTGAAGTGAAGCGTAGATAAAGCGATTGTGCCACTGAATGCACTTCGCCATCCATTTAATATCATTTACGTATTGATACGGCGAGTTTATAAACGTTTTTTTAGTTTATCTCTAATGTCACTACATATGAGGAAATAGGTTTTAGTTCAATTCTGGTTCTCGGTTAATAGATGCGGGGAGTTATGTATATCTAGTGTTTAATTATTTAATAATAAAGTTTAAACTTTATGCCTTTTTAGCTCTTTAACTTTAAGCAACTTTAACACCGGCGTTAATTCCCAGCGTTAAGCCTGTGCCTCAAGGGCTCAAGGATATTGCTATAAATTGAAAAATGTTGTATGAAAAATACAAAAAAATGGTATTTTTCTAGAATTTAAAATCTGTTTTGTTTACATGTCTTGTTGTGTTTCAACGCGTTTTCAAAGCAGTTTTCAAATACTCATTTAAAATTTTGTCTTAACAATAAAAACGTTAATTTAAATGACGACCTAAACAAAATTCAAATTAAATAAACTCCAGTTATAAGAAATTTGATTTTACACAGAAAAAATCCTCCTTGGCATCTTCCAAATTTAAAATTATCAAACGAACCGTTAGACATAATTAAAAGTATGGTACGAGCATTTCTTTGATGACGTTAATGAATCTTTGCTAAAGTTAATTGTCAGAACAAATCACGGAATTTCCCAGAACATAAATAAACACATTTTTTTGAAATTTCGCTTGACATTGCTTACAAGAGCAATGTCAGGTGTTTAAATTCATGAATTCAGAATGACTTGGTATAAAATTCAGCTGTCCTTTCTCGTTATATATTACACGTTGAAACAGGCAAATTTCATACACAAATTCATTCATTAAAGCGATTAAATATTTCTGTGACATTAGATTGGATAGTGCGTAAATTCAGAATTAATTTCTTTTATTATTGTTTTTATAGATATTTTTTTCTTTTCGTCGTGTCATTTAGAATGTGAAAATTGTTGTTATTTCAATAGGACATTATTATGGGCGACTCATCTATATTCCAATGTCATAATGCAGTGTTGATAACCGAGTGCTTTGGAATTCATCTTCCCATTCAAGAGACTGGAGTTCCAATCGTAACTTGCGTTTTTCTTTTTACAAAATAGTTTTACATGTTTAGTTTACATTCTACTGCCATGTCTTTATATAGATATACATAGACACATTTAAAAATCCAAACAAAGTGTCTGTAGAAAAAAGTTTAAAGGGATTTCAGATGAAGGCACGAACGAAAGCGGTGACTAATGGCACTCTAATAAATAAAGCACTTGCAGTGTCTTCTCGAGTTTACACTCAATCAGTTACTCGTACGAGAATGGCGAGTTACTTTTTTAACAGGAAAAAAGGTGCATTAAACAATGAAAATCAGAAAATACTTTCACATGAGATTCCTCTACGTGAAACTAAATAAATAAAAAGATTGTATTATCATAATATTTTTTCGTAGGAAATTAATGCATGTATTGTTTATCATTATTAGCTACTTGTAACACCTTTTTTATTTTTTAACAAAATAATTTTTTATATTTTTTTATAATTAATATTTCAAATTAATCAAAGCCTGCGCTGTGCAGAACATTTTTCATAATTCCAGTACATTATGGGTTTCGTTTTATTGAATTTTTCCATTTACTTGATTTCTATTGAATGATCTATTTTTTAGGTTTGTAATTATTAAAAAAAAATGAAAGTACGTCCGTAACGCACGCCTTGATATTATTTTTTCACATGTTCTGTTACAACATTTTCCAAAAATAAAATTACCTTCATCGAGAACGTATTTCCTGCACACTTTCTGTACCTCTATTGGTGTCCGTCTTCTCAAAGCCTTTGTTTGGCAACGAGTTTTATTCCATTGTACAGAGAAAAACTTATTTTCTGCCTTTGTTCCTGGAAGTGTACTTGAACTCGAACGTGATACATTTTAAAACCTGGCTTTTTTCCGTAGAAATTCGTAGATTTTTTTTATTAGAACAGAGTAGCAAACGAGCAGGCAGCAGTCACAATTGGCTGCCGCCGCCCATAGACATCTGTAACCGACTACTATTAGGACTGTAGGGAATAGATGAGAAAAATCACGAATCTTGAGAACAAAGCATTCGTGATATTTTTACAACACTACAGTCAACGGAACCGTCACTTTTTCTGTAGTCACGTTGAGTTTTTATAGTTATAGAGGACAAAAAGCGAGATGGTAAGTGGTTAGTATCGCTTGCGGACATTTGCAGAATCAAAGGAATACCCGGTATATTGCTGGATGCGAAAATATCAAAACGTAATATTTCTCGTAAAAGCAAAATATTTTTGGACGAAAAACTGGATAATGAACGACGTTTTTCTGAAAGGAGGCTTAATACGAACTATGATAAATTAAAATTTCGAGAAATAAAAGAAAGTGGCTCCTTGAAAGGACAGTCCCTTCAAATTGATCTTGACAAGGTGGTTCAGGATGATTTATTATGCGGTTTTAGGGTGCCGCTTTTTGCCATAATAACAAGTACTAGTAGCTTACCTTTTTTGAAATATCAGCTTTACGTTATATTATGTAGACTGCCATTCTTTTAAGTCTCTTCTGCTACATTGCGAATTGCCGGAGAGTAGAGTAGAGTAACTCGTAGAGCATGTTTGATATACCTAATCTTACTTAAGCTAGTATTAAAATGAACTTAAAAGGTATTGGATATCATAATCATGATAGTCAAATAGTGAAATTGTAGTAACCCTGTAAGACTAAATCGTTTTTAAGTTCTCAGTCGTTCACCAACCGAAGGAGATTTTAATCGTTAATATCCGCACTTATAGGTACTTAGAGTAAAGGATCGAGGTCGCCACAATAAAGTACTATAACGATACGTCGAAATTGAATTTGCATTCGCAATCTCGGATCTAAAAAGCATTGGTTAATAAATCAAAACGATGATCGAATCGGTGAGATAGATCGCAGTCAATGACCTTATCATCTCGACCGCGCATATTTACTGTCTAATTGGTGAGTACCTATGTATACTATAGATAAGCTTGTACTGTTTTTAAATGTACTGGAGATGGGCAGCTGAGTTGTCCTTTACTACATTCACGTTACTAAAATAGGACATGAAATGAATGTACAATGACACTACGCATTGAAATAAAGAAGTAAATCTGTAAACATATAATAAACATATCACTAAAAAAAGGAGCTTGTCTTTTATTTTAAGATACAATTCCAAAAGAAAATTAGGTGTATACAAATTGTTAAAAATAGGTTTAATGAAGACGAGTTGTGCTTCGCGGCGTTACCCGCGTAAATTTCGATCTCATAGAAATTTCGGGATAAAAAGTAGGGTATACATTGCCTTATAATCTCCTCTATCTTATAGTAGAAATCCCATTAAAATCGGTTAAGCCGCTCCAGAAATTCGCTCGTACAAACGGAAAGACATACAAACAAAAATTTCAACATTTGTATTTTAGTATCGTGTAAATAACTATAAGCAATTAAGAAAGCAGAGTTATTTTGATATCACAGACAGACACTACAATTATATTTGTATATAGATATAGATATCACCGCGTCGGCTAGGCGAGGCGCTGGCGTGGGCGTTGTAAAATTTTAATAACGCACGTTACAACGCTTCTACGAGTACGTTACTGGGACAACGGCCGCGTTATTGTTCCGCTTGCTAACTGTTAACCGCTCCCGACTTGCCCCATTTTCTCACAGGATTTTACACAAATGCAAAATCCTCATGCTCATGAAATTTCGAGGACAACAGTTTCGAATGCACTAGAAAGTTTTAACTTACATAATTAGACGTTCTTTGCGAATGGTATAAAATGATATCGAAATCTGATCTCCGTAAAAACTTTCAGTCCGGTTTTAGAGGTGACGCAGATGAAGTCATTAACTCAATGATCAAAATATTTCACTCGATAAATGATTAAAATAGGAACACATTAATAAACTGTTCCGTTACACACCAATTACTTTGTTTCTCTACAATCCTAGGGGTTGGAACAGAAGGACTACATTAATCAGGAATCGGAGTTAAGCGCCCAGCGAATACGAAACGAAACCTTGCAGCCGCTTTGACTTTGTAATCCGTTATGAATATGTTACATTGACTCTGATCCTTCTCTTTGATTCACGTTTAATAGGTCGGTCTTTGTGATTACGTATATCAGGTAAAGGAATATAATCTGCCTGTGAAGACGTTACTTAATCAACGAATTTAGCAGACGTGGAGCGTGGATTCAATCAGTAATCATTAATTAATAATTGACACAATTCCAAACACATCTATCTCATTCCAAATTAAGCAATTAAACGCTTATGTTATGGTAACCGGACAGCTGGTAAACATGCATACCATATTATACTTATATAAGTATTTATATTGCACCCAGACGCAGATCAAACAGATATGTTTATCCGACAAATCAAACGTTAAAAATTGTTGTAAAACATTATAGCAATTATAAGATAATATTCCTATTTACCAGTAGATTCATTGTTCAACATCTGACTTAATCTCAACTAAATGGTTTTAGCCATAACAGGTCTTGAAACTTTATTTGTTAGTCGCTGACTTTAGTTAAATGAATATTTCTTAACTGCTTTGTAACTCTCGCAGTTCTCGTTTACAAATACTTCAATTATAGATAATGTGGTCTTTTTGGAAAAGTATAACGCGTTATTGCATTAATGTTAACAAAATTTGGAGTTCTTTTGTTAATTGATGTTTTTAATCCCCTTTGGTAAAATAAATAATAACTCAGGCGACAGTAATTAAGTGCTGTCATTGTGAGCTTTTCATTTACTCCCTTGATCAATTCACTCCGGTAGAAGTAGTTTCTTGAGCGAGAACACGTGAGCTGAGAGGTCAAGTACCCACTAGTTGTTAGCTCTGTAATAGAAGCAAGCAGCGTTACATCGTGCCGTTGCCTTTAAAAAGCTTTTCCAAACCATTTTCATTCACGTAATTCTTTGTTATTTTCCTTCAATGCTTATTGCTTGACGTTTTCGGGATTTTCATTATAAAGTGAATACCAAAAACTTAAAATATTTTAAACGAATTAAATAATTTTATATGTACTTACATTGTAATCAGTGTATACCTGCCTATTAACTATTGTAAAATTACTATTTTATTTCAAGTCCGTACAGAACTCAAACAGTTTATAAAAATTTTATCTGTCTGTGTTGAACTAACACATAAAATTACTGTTTTTATGTAATTGTCATTAGCAACACCATATAAAACAATATAGGAATCATTGCACGTTTGAATAAAGCTTTCCAAGGCGTAATTTCATTCTATATTAAGAATTTCATACATGCGTACACTTTTAGCCGGCACACTAATTAGTAGGGAGTGAACTGAAATTTAATTTCATAACCCTTTAATTAAAATCACAATACAGTTACAGTGGTAGAAGTACGCAATATGAAATGTGGAATGAAACAAACTTTATATACCTACTTTGTTACAATTCCCTTTAATAAGCGTAATGTTAGTATGATGTGAGCGATTTGTGTGACGTTTAATTAGAATAGCAAGGCAATTTTATTAATTAATCAACACTATGTTTTGAGATAAAGATTTAGAAAATAAAATTATGTGTAAAAATGTCAATATCGATGATTTATGAAGATAATAATTGTCATGGTCGTCATCAGTTCTGAACATACGTTTGTCAACGCTCCCCATTGAACTCTTTTTGTAGATTATTTTTACTCTTTTTGTAGATTTTGTACAAATATTTTCATGCCCTAGCCTTTTTATAAGAGAAGCTTAATAACAGAACATTAATTTATATATGGAATATTATAAATCTCCTTTGAAAAACTACCATTTAAGGAGAAAAATAATACAGAATAATTTATGTCGTAATAAATACTAATAATACCTATATACTCCTGTTTTATTGAATGTTACATACATTTTACAGACCCAGACTCTTAGGAGTCCAGCTGTGAGGTCCAAAGGTATAGGTATAACGGTCAGCTCATTCTCAATAAGGTGTTGCGTTGCATCAAACATCGCATAGCGCGTATGAAATATAATTCCATCTTTGCGTATTCCCATTTCGCGGTTGGAATGCGTAAACAAAAATTCCTGCCATCCCGGCAATCCTCGGAATCGGGGCTCCGAGCCCCGGACATTTCGGGCCTGTGCCTCTAATAGTCCATTCTATACGTCATTAGGGCATTCTCCGTAGCTAGACAGCCAAGAGCGCTATCTCGGTAAAAGTGCGCAGATATTACATTTCGGCAAATAGAGTTCCGTTTGTTGAATTCAAATGTACATACTACGTACTCGTAAGGACGACGATTTAAACGGCTTTCTCTTCTATTAACGTGGAATGTTTTTATTATTGAAGCAATTTCTTTTTAGCACGTTTTATATGCTTGTTATTATTTTATATAGCAAGCGTTTGCGACAATTTTACTGCGAATGCTAAATGTAACACTAAAATGTTATTGTAATGGAGTGGCAGGATTACTCTCGTGTGATAAAAAAGTAACTACAAAAGGTTTTTTGTAGTTTAAAATGAGCCTACTAACTACGCACTGCGGTACGGCGTGGAACTATGGAGTTAATATGCAATATACTATTACCATAGATAATGAAAAGTTTAATTCAACTTCAACTAGTTAATTATGAGTGTAAAGGTTAATACAAAAAATACTTGCAATAATTATCTAAATGGAAATATGTAGAACGAAGTGCTCTAAAATCATTATCGCTCATTGTAGCCACATACATACATGTGTCGATACACAATACGAAATATATGCGCAGTTTTTGTACAAGCATGTTTTAAAATCCTAATAGAAATTGAAGCTAAATATGTACATACTCGTATATGGCAACGAATGTTGCTGGGCTGCCATTACTCAACCCCAGACAATCGGGGAGAAGCAAAATCGACGGCGGTCTTATATTACAATTTAAATAAAATATGATTAAAATTTTAATTTGATTAAAATGTGAAATGTGCAGTTATATAAAACAGTTAATAAACTTGTATAATTGAGGACATGTGGAAGTGAATATATGAATTATTCGTTAAATAATTTTACAATAAAAATATTCATTTTAATATCATTATGGTGAAAGCAGTTTTCACATCAAAACGCAAAATCTATCTTTTTTCATTTGTTGTGTAAAGTATCCATTGAAAGGATGAGGGCGGCACGGCACGGATTAGTTTTAAATGAACCACAAAACGAGTGAAAATAAGACTTGACATATTGGATGGGAATTATGCGCTTGCGTCATAACGAATAAACATCTGTTCAGAAAATCTATGGGTAAGACATTCAAAGAGCTGCAGGCATTAACAAAAGGAAGAAAATAGTAATTGCATACGATTCCAAGTTAACGATGTCGCGTAAAACTAGTTATGTATTTCATTATTTCGCACTTAGGTATACACGTATGTCTCTAAGATATAATATAGAAGCTACAATTGTAGCGGAAATTTGCATTTTCTTTGTTTTACATCGTATAGTACTTATAAGAAACTAACTGTGCTTGAGGCTTCCCCGTGTGGAAATAAATATTTTTGTCATTACTGCTCCACTCCTATTCATCATAGCGTGATGTTACATGGCCTATAGCCTTCCTCGATAAATTGACTATTCAACACAAAAATATTTTTTCAATTCGAACCTGAGATTAGCGCGTACAACCAACCAAACTCTTCAGCTTTATAATACTAGTATAGATGTTTCTATTAAACATAGCTTGTTAGATATAATATAGAAGCTACAATTTTAGCGGAAATTCATATTTTTTTCGTTTTACATCGTATAGTAATTATAAGAAATGGTAACACATTAAACTTTTTGTCGGCAACGTGTCGACGACCGCGTGGTACTGATCTCACGTGCGCATTGTTCGGACATTTGACGTCATCGGAGTAATGTGAAACGCTTCCGCTGAAGGATGCTATTTAGATGCACGAAACATTTATTATCCTCCTAACAGATAAACGGCTGTTTTGTACGGTTATTATACAATCCAGGTCCCTAACGGGGTAGGCGGAAAGCGCCGAATGCCATATATTCCTATATCTACTTGAAATATCGATTACATTATTTTAGTCTTATTTTTGGCCCATGGGCCATGGCCATGTGGCCCATGGAAATCTGTAACCGACTGCAAACAGGGCGGTAGGGACTGTTAGTGTCAAATCAGTTAGTTTAAGATGTTAATTTAGGCTTAGT
This sequence comes from Aspitha aspitha aspitha, assembly GCA_018246895.1. Taxonomy (NCBI): domain Eukaryota; kingdom Metazoa; phylum Arthropoda; class Insecta; order Lepidoptera; family Hesperiidae; genus Aspitha; species Aspitha aspitha. The sequence goes on along the minus strand of DWGJ01000628.1, from coordinate 8,724 downwards.
TGGTGAGTATTGAGTAGTCAATGATATTTTTACAAAATTTTTCGACCTCTATTTTTAATTTTCAAGCAACAGTTTAGGAGTACTTAAATCTAAAAGGTGTACTATGGACTGTCAGAAAACTTAACAAGGATAATCACGTAGCGGTTACAATATCCTTTAGGGTATGTCGCTCTTTCATATTTCACGTTTGAAGGAGCGCAAAGGGATTTCCCGGATTTTTAGAAAAATGTAACACGTAACTAACACACTGAGGTAGCCGGGTGCGGAAGGCTCGAAACGAAAACAAATAGACATTATTTATAATATAACTAGATTAAGCGGTCAGTCGTGTAATTAAACGCGTAACATACATACATACGAGTATACCGACGTGAGGAAGGAACTGACGTTACAATCCCATCAGACATGATTCTGTAACAGATACAAATAAGTCTGACGAAACCAGTTTAAATACATACCTAATGTTGAGATCGTGTAGTTTTTTCTCCAACGAATACTAGGAATGTATCCACTGTGTTATAACATTTTTTACGCAATACACGTATGTATAATAATAACTGTTTTGTATTAAAAACATCTAATTACAAGTAGATGCGACGGGTTGAATTAAATGAAAAGTAATTCCATTTCTGTTATTCTGATGCTTAAACTAGCGAAACTAAATATAGTATGAGTAGGTATATACTCGTACTATCGAACATTTTACCAGGAGCTAGTAGTAGTGTAATAACAATTGACTGTGTATAAAACTAGTAGATTTAGCACTCCTAGATAATGCCATTACAAATATATGTATATTATTTTGATTCAAACTGAATTACTTCAGGCGACAGCAAATACTTCTGATTTAACATCATATCATGCACAGCTGGTGGAGCATAAATTAAAAAATGCCTGCTTCTGCTTCTCCAGCAGAACATCTCACTAATATTCTATGATGTATCAGTTTCAATATTCATGTTTTTGCATTAATTTCTAGAACATATCGCACATTACATACTTTCTTTCCAGTCAGTCTAGTCTTCCGTCTAGTGTTAAGAAACACACCTAAGTGAATATTAATGATATAGCTTTCAGATTTGTTAAAATTAAAAAAGAGATAATTATTGATATCCAATAACTTTTCTAGAGAAATCGATCTTTCACCTTTTACATTTCGCGATGCGTAAATTATTATAAATTATTTTTTTAACACGTCACTGTAAAGTCACGTTATAAGTTTATATGAATATCTATGGTGTGATGTATGGCATTTACTAAATGTGGGTAATTGTATAACATAATTTATCTGCACACCTCACTTTACAGTCACTCCAAATAAAACCAAGTAACGGACGGATGTGTTTCATTGTGCTCCCTATATTAACTTATTATACCACGCTGCAGTATATAATATATATGGCATATTAGCAATGTTAACATGTTCACAATAGAGTTTATTGTTACCTATAACACAATTTCAGGAAGTAATAGAAAAACGTCATATTTCTGTTACGGTATCTTGGTCTCTAAACCTTTCAGTCTTGAGAGTGTAATTTTGTGTTGTTAGCAGTATTCATTATATACAACTGTCCTTATTAATATTGTTGTTAAGTAATCGAAGCAGTCTAAGAATTTATGTACCTACACATTAAATTGATTTTCAGGGAACGACACAAAACATTACATTGTTTGTAGTTTGTATTAGAGAATTGATAAATATATACCTATTTTCAGTAAAACAAACCTTTGTCTTTTCGAGATGGACTGAAACCTAACTTCGAAAGTGCTGCTATTAAGCGTTTGGTAATTAGAAGGTTGCTTATTTAAATCGTTTGTGCATGTCCAATTTAGTACACAGCTATATAAAGGGTACTATAAACATTTATATTCATCGGATACCCGTCGAACGGTAGTATCAGGGCCCGGCGGAAACATCACCGGCTGTTATGTGTTTCTAATGCTTGTCGCATTTCCGCGCAATTAACGCCGCCCCTTCGCACTTGCGGTTAGAATATTTCATATATGATACGATATTAGGTATACTCTACATATCTACACGTACCGAATTAATGGTTCAATGGCTACGGTCCCTGATTGAGCCTTGGATTGTGGAACTTAGATAAAAAAGAAATTGGCAGGCTAAGAAGACGTGATTGATTTTGTATTATCATTTACGAATAGTACCTATATATGTTATTTCCAAACAGCTTACTATTTACTTTTTAACAACCTAGTCTCAGTCTTAAAATGATAAGGTCATAGGCCACACTGGTCTAGTTCGCTTACAGACTTCAATCTCTGGGAAACCTCAATAAAGTCCCGTATGAAGAGACATTAAAATTAATATTTAAAAAGCAAATAAGTACATTATTATAGGCGCCAGTGATTCGTGCCGTAAATAAACAGCGTGGGAGACTAAAATCAAGCGCTTGAGTAAGACAGTTTAATGAATAGGTAGGTTGAAATGTATAATTACAATAACAATTGGTAACTAATTATATTAAACATAACAATGTGTAAATCTGACAGAGAATGCCCGTAGATAAATGCGGCTATTTTATAACATAATCAATGGTATTGAAATAAATAACTCCGTTTTTAAGTTTAAAAATGTTTACAGTGACTCATACTTACGAATAGTGTTAGATTCTGTCATTAGCCACCGTGCTCAATGTATTTCGCATTTTCGTGGGCATGTGTGTTATTGGCTGTTTCACATTCTAAATGTGTCATATGTAGTGTCTCGTCACGGTCACACGTGCAGTGATGACGTCCGAGGAAGCGATACATTCTCTTGTCCATTATAGATACGAGGGACTCATAAACGTGACCTCTTATCGTTTTTTCAATTATAACATTAATTGCATTACATTACTATACTTTATTCTACAAGATCTTGTACGTGAATAAACTAACTCAGTACCTACTTACATAATATATTCTGGATACTAGATGCTAATATGATATATTTAAAAATACACAGTTATTTTCACCAGTTCTCCTTAACCCCAATTTCAAATAAGGTTACAACGCGTATGTTTACTTCACTCGGACAAATGTTTGTTTTTAATTTGAAATTCTTTGAATTTTTTAATAAAGCGAATGTTAAAACAATACACTATATTAACCATAAGCACATAATGTTTCAATTGTGAGAGTGAGAGCCATATGGCCATTTAACCAGTGGAGGATATGATGCACTTTCCCGCGCAATCGTTACCGGAGGGCGAAGCAAATAAACACGCATTTCCCGCCCACTGAAGCTTTATTTGAACCGCGTAGGATTGACTGCTTCTCGTAATAGAACAAATCTATTCCTACGCGTATCATTGCAGGTGAGTGATTTGTTGTGATGTGATTGTTGTAAGATACATTTATAACCTACATTAGGAACTGTAAACATATTCATACTTGCACATAAGCAATGATTCCTTAGCGGTGGATTGATAATAATCAGTTACAGTAAACCCAATAAAATCGTTATTGTAATATTCTCGATAGCACTACCGATACAGTACAGACTATTTTTCCTGCCTCCTACAAACTGGGATGTTTCAAAACAAGAGTGAATAGGCACTTTCTAGGCACACGCGCTCCACCTTAGACTACATCTCACTTACCATCAGGTGAGTTCACAGTCAAACGCAAGCCTATTATACAATAAAAAAAAATGCCCCAATAAATAGTATTGGTAGGTGAGGATCAATTCGGGTGACGTAACAGCGCCCGTATACCAATAAAACATTAGCAACGTTGGTATTGTTATCAACGCACAATCTAAATGACATTGCCTTAAATAACTCAAACGGTTTCGATAGCAATAGTGATCATGAGCATTATTGAAAATATAATAATACCTAGGACATGCGCTTACGACTTTTGTACAGCATTAACTATAGCGATTAAAGCCCATAATAATAAATTCTGTAAATAATGTTTATTTCTACATTTAAAACATTTCCTGTCAATAAGAATAAATTAAAAAGGAAAAATCAACACAGTTAACGTAAAGGAAAACTATGTACTTTGTGTGTATAGATGATTCTTGAATAATTTGTTATATTATTGCTTATATATATTGATAATTTCATTTAAGTGTGAATTTAAAAACTAATTATATTTGATTTAGAAGTTATCCAGTTACTACTTTGTAAACGCTTTATCAGTTTTTGACTTGGATATTTTTTCAGTCAAAGTGAGAGATTGTAATCAAAGAACTGCTTGATCGTTTGTGATATAAAATTTTATTCGTTAAATATAAATCTTGAGCATTTATTACGGTTCGCTATTTTACACGGAGGTGCGTAATCTAGGATAGCATGCGCTGCTCTGATGCGTAGTAAGTAACACACACACTCAGACCTTAAACACACTTCCCGTCCAAAACGAAATGTTTTATTGTAAGCGTTAATAGATCACACGTGGTAAACATAGTTACACGGTTAGCAACGAATTATGTTATGCAGGGAGTCAAGAGGCGTGTTTTGAAATCGCCCATAAACAATGCAAAGATGTATAAACATCATATTTCGTATCATAACATTTTGTATATTAATAACAGTTGCAATGAGGCCGGTCGATGACGTATTATATTTAGGTATACCCCGTTTTACTTTTGCAACTGTTTGCCTGTTTCGTGTGACCATTAATATATCAAAAAGGAATTTTAATATGATTTTTTTACGATCTTTCTCTCATTGCATCAATTCTTCGTATACTCGTTCACGAGTTACATGAGTTTGTGTTTTGACTGTTCCATTTTTGATTTGTTCGTAACGTTCCATATCGTTTAGCACAATTAATTGCTTCTTTGAGCAAGATTGAAACTATGTACATACATATATGAAACCACACAAAATAAACAGACTCAACTATCGGCGTTTAGCAATATTATTCCACGCTGTATACGGGACAAAAATATCTATTCTAAATTTATTTACTATACTTTTTTAACAAGCTGAACCGTAGATGTAGCGGTAAGAATAAAAGGATCACTCAATAAATTAACTCGGCACAGTTCCGTCCGTATGAATAGGCAAAGTGATAAATAAGGGTGCTTTTACAACGGATGTGCCGAGTTGAGCGACACTTCTCGCCATCGTGACATGCCCATCATTCAAGTAATAAACGATTCTAGCTTCTCCCCATAAAATCGATGAGAGAGAAAACGAAATAAGATCGACTATACAACATTAGACAAGTATTTTAATGATATAAATATGTTTTATTTTCGTACACGTTACACACATAAAAAACCTTTTTAGCAGAATTATTATAAATCTTTATAGTTTCACTACAAAAAAGGCAATGTAGATAAATAGGCGAATGAAACGTAAGCATACTTGTTTTAGACTTTCATTCAAATGTTAATGGGTATTTTCATTTCCTACTTCATCCCCATATATGACGTAATTTCAAAAAAAGATTTTTCAAAAAACATTAAGATTTTTTATTTCTTTCTCGTGCACTGCCTGAATACGAAGTTTCATGATTTTATCTTCGATCGAGACAAACTTCCATACAAGCTTTCATCCCCCATTTTAGCCCTTATTAGTAGTAACTAATGTTTATTAGGGAATTAATTTGGTTCAATAAAGTGATGTTTTATTTCAAATTATTACATTTTTTATTCTTGTAGATCAGATAGGAGTTGTTCATTTGTTTATGTACAGTTTTTATCTCTATTATTTGCAATAAAGGTGTAGTAAAAATTTACGTGCTGCCCAAAAGTCAGTATTCTTCTACGAAATTCTAGTAAATAATATTTTGGACAACGGAAGCAGCCAGTTGGGCGCGCTACGCGTCAACGCGCGCTCGCGTCGTCTGCCGAGCCATCACTCAGTGCAATAAACGAGATGCCAAACGGGAATTTCAAAATAGGAACTTCATTTTTCCATCTACCCGGCAGTTGATCCAACCTCGTTAACGTTTTGTATACCTCTACTAAATACCAATATGCATAATGTTCGTATGCGCAACAGTTATTGAATTATACTCGTAAAGAGAAAACTAAAAAGATTCAGGCTTAATCAAATTATAATAAAATGATACTATTAGAAAATCTAAATAATTTTTTTATCATGTTTAGAATGTCACAATGTGATTTTGCAATAATATTTTGTTCAAGAACTTTCGTCCAAAATAAATCAGAACGTATGGCAACACTAGCGCTACACCGGCGACCGTAAGCGCTGTCAACTTATAGTCACTCACACGGAAATGCACAGATTATCAAAGAAACGAAAAATAGCACGCCCACTCAATTCTCTAACATCATTTTTTATGGTTCATTTTTAAAGCAAATGAATGTTCACAGATTCCGGTTTGTAAGTTATTAGCGATCTGCTTCAATTTTGCTACACTGACATGTGTATTTTGTGCACTAGTGTGTAATATGTACAAAACACAAAACTATCCGTGCACTCATTTAATTAATTTCTTACTCTTTATTTGTTTCAATGGAATCTTAACAGTGACAAGAATGAACGCTCCTGTATCAACTTGAACATTTGAACAAAGAACAACAAAAGCCTTTCGGTTTCGTTTACGACGTCTAAGAATCTAGACTTAGATATTTAATTTCTGAATCACGTGATTTCTCTATGGCTTTTACTCGACAATTACTAATAACGCAATATTTCGTCAACGCCAACAAGAAATACCCACCATGACTGTGTTTTTGTTTAAGTCGCGTGTGTGTAACATACGGATTGAAGGTTCTGCTAAGATATTGCCTGTGCGGTATAATATTCGCGTGAAAAAAGGCACAATACCCGCTCTCCTTCATAGCTGACAAAGTATTTGGGACTGCTCTGATATTGCAAATATACTTATACATAAGCGTCCGTGATACAAACAATGTAAGGACCGGTGTCCGCGGAACACCACAGAATCTCCTCAGAAAAGTATTTTCGTCTTCCTTGTATTAGAAAAATTGTTACGTGAGTCAGAAAGAGAGGAGGGAAAGGGACACATGACAAAATTAGACATTTCGACTTCGGATTCATATATCCTATATATCACGTAGATAAATTGGTTACGTGGATAAGTTAATTTGTATTTGTTAATTGAAAAAATAATTGTCTGCTGCGTCTGTTGAACGGCTTTTTAACTGATTAGCTACGAGTATATACTTACAATGGTTTCCAATTTGCCTTGTATAAAACAACACACGAAGGTATTAAGCATTTCCCTTCGTTTTTAACAAAAAGCCAATTATAGCGGATGTCAATTAGGGTCACTGCACACCTTGTGAAACGCGATATTTCAATTAATTGTATTATTTACACAAAATCCCTTATACGCTGTTACCTCTGCTTCGTAAACTTAATATTTAATTTCATATTATTTTAATGTGGTATACCTATGTAGGTATTATATGCATTGAATGAATAACAAATGGACGACACATTGTTACAGTTATGATGGACTTAATATTAAGTTGCTACTAATTTATTGTAACTTTAATAGCAGTTGTTGAAAAGTCGAAAAAAACAGATTGCAAAATTTGTTAGACAGACAAAGATACTTCAGTACATAATGATTTTATGAATTGTGCGTTGACGAAGACGGTTAGCAACTCCGAAATGTGTTATAATGGTCTAATTGTCAGTGAATCTAACGCAATAACCATTAGTAAAGATTTTATAGTTACAGAAGATAACTCAATGTTTTGGTTGTGATATAAGTACCTATGTCTATAAATGTCGGCAGGATTAGAAAAGGGTTTGGAAAGAACGTAGACAAAGATTTAGAGTTTTAATTTACCGGCCCCTGCTTCCCCGACATCCAAATTATCCCATGTCTACTGATATCCGTCCAAAATCCGTTCCGCGTTTAATGAGGAGTACCCGTTGAGGCGTTCTCCCCATTTTTCAGGATTAATTAAATAGTGCTGTTCGAAAACGAGCTTAATTTGTTCGCGTCTGAAGTGGACTGTATGGATTAATGGGCTGGCTCAACGCAATATCCTGATGTTCGAGGCTCCGATGTCAGCTGCCATGGGATTGCAGCTTTTTTTCGACCCGTTCATTTGTCCACTACTGGACTGTCTTATCTCAGTGAAAGCGTTTAAGCCATAGTCTACCATTCTTCTCCATAATAACTTTAACCGTGCCAAGTTTCATACTTTTTCGTCCACGTAATTGTAAAAAGGGTGCAAAGTTCTTCTTTCATTGTTAATATGACAATGTATTAGAACACTACTTTTTTAAATCCATACATTTGTTATAAAACAATAATTCTTGAACAGTATTCGATTAATAGAAAAATCCAACCAGAGTAATGAATCTAAATCGAATTGTAACGCATTAATTCTTTCACTAATGTACAATGTTCATCAGCTGTAGGAAAAAATAGATCGCAGCTATTAGTAGCGACCTCTATTGGGTTATTGCGATATGCTTCTTGCATATAAAGAAGGCGCGTAACTCAATCGATTTCCAACCTTAACCATATACTGATAAGAATCGGATAGAGTGCGATGGTGAAAAGAAACAACTATAGTACGAAATTAAACGGTAACCGTTCATTTCCAACGTGCACTTGACTCATGTCGGATATATTTGGAGCCCTTTGAGCAATCTTCACTTCATTCGCTCGAACAGAAGCGCTAAATACCTCTTTATTTCGTACTCAATTTGAGGGCTAACTTGCAGTAGTTGATAACAACAACAACAACATATCGTCACGCCGGGTCCCTTGCGGGGTAGGCAGAAAGCAGCGAGTGCCAAATATCCCTGT
>DWGJ01000627.1:0-27255 GCA_018246895.1 Aspitha aspitha aspitha | reverse complement strand
GTGTCTGAAAACCAGCGCTACACGGGATCAGATTCCCGTGCTAGCAACAGCTGAGACACCCCCAATTGCCTCATACCTTTTTTTTTTATAAAATCCATTGTAAAACTGGCAATAAAATTTCATTATTATTATTATTATTATTACATCCTTGCCAGTCAGGGCGCATCGAGTTCACCAGTTTTTTATGCCTCTTTAATATGACGCATCAGATTTCAAATATCTCTAAATAGAGCACTACCACCCGTGATAAGTCCTTAAAGAGGAATTACAAATTACAAATTAAATGAGTTACATTTCATAAACTTTACTGTAAGTAATTCGAAGGACAGGTGTGGCAATCGATTTCGGCTATTAAACTTTGATACCAGTCGATCAGTTACTTAAAAACAGTTCGGAACAACACTAAAAGCCTTCGAGGGGTTCGCACCCGTACCTACTCATGAAAAAGGTATCTTGAAAACATAAAAAGGTGTCTTGAAAAATAGGAGTAAGAAAATACTTCATTTGTTTTATTTTAGACCAATTTATGTCGTACAAAGTTGAAAGAAACAAAAAATATAATTTTCTTTTATGCGAGGGTTTCGGTGAAAATGTTACGTCATTTCTAAGCAGAATATTAGTAGATATACATATAAAACCTTCTTATATGTATTATTTATATTTTAAAACGAACACACCACTTACAATTTAAGCAATAGAACTCGTATTATTTTAAAAGTTGTATATTAAAATATGCGCCTACATTTGCTTTGGATGTAGGTACACAAGTGACCGCATCTACAACGTGATGGAAATGTGATGAATTAATTACGAATTAAAAATAAACCCATTTTTATTAGTGGGTAAGCATAGATACAAATGTAGACTGAGCAACGGATCAGTTACGCGCGCTCAATCGGCGGTCAGAATTTCTCTATTAATTCAAACTTAATAAACCTTGAAGCTTCCATAAACGTCAATAATGCGTGACGCAGGTGTCATCAATGCGTTCCATAGCCGATGTAATTATAAGGCGTAGATTATACTAAAGACTTTCATATTTTATTATACACCGAACTTTAAACTTTTCATTAAATCTCCGTCTATTTAATATGTCACTAAAATCGATTATTAAATATACATACATTATCTGTCTATTAGGTACATTAAGTATTTTTCAATCTCATATCTTTGTCGATAAAAAAACTAGTTGTAGTGTGGTGTGTACCGTGCCCTTACTTTTATAAAGTCAATGATATGCATACCTACGTTTATTTTACAAAGTGATTTTATGTAAGTATTAAACTTTCATTTCTACCATTTGTATAAACAAAAAACCTGTACACGACAAATATAAACTGTTTACCAAGACCAACATATATTTATTAACTGGTCATTTCTTCGTTTCAAATACCTACGACAAAAAGTGCAATGAATATTTTATATACATAGATAATGCTAACATAACTGCAAGCCTTAATGCCGCAAGAATAAAAACAAATTGAATTCACTTCGTCATGCAAAGTTGCTAAATTCAACTAGGCTCTAATAAAATTTCAACAAACCGATTTTTTGTCTTGCAATTATGCTAATAAAAAGGTTCTGTTTCGCACTGGGCACAATGTCTTACCTGTGATTATGTGAACTCGAGCGGAGATTGATATCAGCACTTAGTGGAATCAGCTGCTGATGCAATTACCGATGCGGGCAAAGCGAGGAATTTGTCTTAACAGCGTTTTATTCGTATCGCGCCGGTTTGAACGCACGCTAATTGAAACTCGTGAAAAATTGCGCCCACATACAGAGACTTAATGTTGTCATTATATTACTTTGCCTATTAAAATGTATCTAAGTTTTAATTAGCTTTAACAAGGATATTATTCAGGAGATAATTGCGAAGAATGTGCTAAGATACATCTCAAGCGTATAATGTAGCGAGTGCACTATCTGCTACATAACAAATGTTTGTTCCGTACGCCTCAAATAAATCAAATGTATGTATAAATAAGGTAATGAACAAATAAAAATTCATCTTCACATATCATTTGCAATTATCTTGAAAAGATGTCCTTCTTGACGGTAATTAAAAGTTGTATACCTAGATTTTAATAGCCATAATTTTATGAAAAAAAATTAAAATTAATTATAATTAAAGTACTCGCTAAATTAAAAGTTTTGTCTGCATAAATTCAAAATACAGATGAAGGTTTTGCTGTCGGATGAATTATTCAATACAGATTGAATTACCCATCAAAAAGTATGTTAGAAAAAATATCATGGACAAATGTGGTTGATTTAGTCAGCAAGTTAGGTTTGTGGTCGGTTCATGTCAAGCCTTGTCGAAATGACGGCGTGACGTGAACGGTTGTCAACGCAGTGATGAATCGTGGATGATGTCGAAAGCCTTGCTACTATGGCCACGGACCCGGTACTCCTATAGTTATATCAATATCTAAATATTGCATTTTCTCTACTATACGAATATTAAAACATTTGAGTCTAAACTACTTCAAAAGCCAACTTACGCTTAAAATTTTGCATAACGTGATGAATTGCTATACTTTATTACGACGTGATGTGAACAATATTTTTTTTAATAGCCCAATAAAATAAATTTAAAATTGAAGTATAATCACAAACCAGCACATCAATGTTGATTAGACAAAATCTAGACAACGTGTGGCTCTCAAATACTTCATCGCGCATGAAGCAAAGGTAGTAAGGCGAGAGCGTATTCATTTATCTTGCAATAAATCCTTACAACTTGTATTATCCCGTGCTAACACCACATAGGTGGTAACACTATTCGTCGGACAGAGGGCAGGTCGTTAGTGTGGTCGCGTCATTACGGATGATCGATCACCACCACCGGCGCCGATCCGACACCCGACAAATTTAATTTAGACCGCCGCCGTGTCCTATGTTGTAGCTACAACAGATAGAGAATTTACAACATTCTGTTGCAAGTCAACGTCAGCAGTACAAAAATTTAAAATAATTATCGTATGTAGTTACTCTCCATACATTAGTATTGTTCAAAACGAAAATATTAGCTAATAAATCTTGTTCTTGGTCTATAGAAATACAGAATCTATTTTGATATAACCTAAGCCACAGTTTTATAAAGATTTGTGTTATACAAAACGAAAGAAAAAGCATTAATAAAGATTGTAAAACAATTTATAAGGTCACATAACAGGTGTAGTACGACTAAATGATTAAATTCACGAGACCGACCGGTTGTCATTTTTCATTGCCAATTATATTTTTATCAAATTGGTCGATATGGCTATATTAACTACTTTTCACGGAATTGTTTCAACCGTACCTCGTCGCTCATATATCTTATCTTCCAATACAACATAACAAAAGCGTGTAGTCGCGGGCACCTATATATTTTTTATTGCCAACGAATCGCATAATTAGGTGTTTCGTATTACATTCCTCTATAAACGCAACACAATGTTTTGATAATACCTTGAGCACATTAACGTGGCTACATCGTACGCACATAAAATTTATAACGTAATTCAGTTTTAATGAGCACAAATAACATTTACAGGTCGCTCGCAATGTGATCTAAACAGTTTTAATTGCACTCCGAATTAAGCGCCGAACGGCTACCGACTTAATATCAACACCTTCGGTCCGAAAAGGAACGTAAACGATAACGAATACCAGTTTCCTTTTCGCTACCTTTCGCTCGTGAAATAATAACGAGCTAACGGATGCACCGCTCGAGGAATATGTTTGGGGATATTATTCACGTTACAGCATCGGCAGACGGTGAAGCGGTAGACAGGTGGTGCAAGTACGTATGACGGGGGTGGGTGGTGGTAAATGCAGTCGGTCGGGGCGATAACGTGAGCGGGGCGGGCGGGGCGCGGGGCGCCGGCAGACGTCGTAGAGGAGCGTCGGAGCGGTCGGAGGCTGCGATCGATGGAGCGCGGACACGCCTCGCGCCGCCGCAGCCCGCGCCGCAGCCTAACTCTCATTGTTCATTCACTCGCCTTACCCTACCTTAACTATCACTACCTACATACTCTTGAACGGAACACAAAATCCTCCAAGAGAGTCAATTACCACAAATTTTAAATGACAAGTATATTGAATTTCAACATCTGTATTTCATATACGGTTTTTCATTCATTCTTCCTCGCCAAATATATTATTCATCTGAACATATTTACTTGCCTCATACAGGGTAATAACTAAAATATCTACATTGTGTAAAACAAACAATTCACACCGACCTTGGTAGTTGGTAGGTAATTTTTTATGTCAACACAAGAACTTTTCTGTAGCTTTCGGAAATAATTCACGGCAAGGAATACGATCGGAGGTTGTACTCCATGAACAATTTTAAGAATTTCTCATGACCAACAGAACGCTTTCCTTCACACGATGCTCAGCAGATCGGTTTATTTTAGACATTTCAGCTGTCAAGAGATCGTCCGAGCAAGACGAGCGTGTTAAACGGATGTATTGTGGCGCGCTGTCACTGCTAGTCGGTTCCTTTGGCCCAAATGTATAGAATCAGATATTATCTCGCCTCACGTACTAGGAAGCCACTCACCTCCAAGATCCGGACGGTGCCACGTAAGAAAAATTTTAATCCGACACCCATGACCCGACGGTTCCTAACATTAATCTCCGTCACTAATATCTGTGACCGTTTTGTGTTTCTTTATATGTATAAATTAAACGTATTATTTATTTTTGCAATAGTAACACAATGTTTAAATATCTAACGCATTTTCTTCTAAAGAATTCATGTGTGATAGATACATAGTGATTAAAATATTATTGAAACAAATCGAGAATTGGAAGTCAATTTTGAGTTGTAAATATATTATCGATTAAAACTTCAAAGTGTACGAGGATAAAAAAAACGGAGTATTTCCTTATCGCTACATCTAAAATCTTGTCAAAACGGTTAGCTAAGAACGGGATTAGGCAACAAGGACAAAACGAACAAAGTGACGAGCTCCGACGTGCCGAGCCATGTCGCCCACCGCAACCCGTTCTCCTTCTTCAAAGCTCTTAATAAACACTCATAAGGTCTATTTTCCTGCACACAACCCCAGTAACAATATAAATTGTAAGTGACGACCAATTTGAATTCCAGATGATTTCAGAGGATACCGATCTGTCACCGATAACGCGCTTGTACGCAATAGCAGCTTTTGGTGACAAGTAAGTTGACCGCTCGTAATCCCGTGTATCAAAAATATCTCTATCTGTGTCCCATAAAATTATTTTAATGCGATAGATTCACCGGGTGTTTGAAATATTGTTAGATGGCTTTATTACGCCCTAAATTTCGCGTAAATGACTTTAACGCGAGCGAAACAAGAATATTTTACTTTACCATGTAAGCATTTTTATCTTTCAACATTTCTACTATAATTTATTGTCATGTAATAATAACCATGGACCTTAAAGCCGAGTTAATGAGGCATTACTCGAAATTATTACGAACGATAGTAATGTAAGCAGCAACAACTGCCTAAGGGCCGTGAACAGCTCAGTTGAAGTACGTATATCCATTTATTTAACATCCCTATGTAATGTTATACTTTGGTTGTTTGAAGGGGTCGCTTGTTATGAGAATGTACATTTCATATCTGTATGAACTGAACGGTTCGCCGGTATTCCTACGAGTGAAGTCATTTATGGCTTAGAAACTAAAATATATTTATAGCTGATAATGACCATGTTCGAGTTTAGAACAACGGAGGCGCGAGCTGTCCGCGTTGTGGCTGTTTACAGCCTGTGTAACCGTTACGAGACGGGCCCAGTCGGATTTACACCAAACTGTCGGGCGACACGCGACGCCCACACATAAAATCTTATCAGTGCGTTATAGACTTAATTAGCCGCACACTAATTGTGCTTTATAACCATAAAATTGGTAAGGACAACTATAAATACTCACGCTGCCGAGTTGAGTGTTTAAATTAACCGAAATAAGATGTTTGTGCCAGTAGCTCTTTGATGTTAACGCTCTAGAAAACCGAAGCTCCCGGACGCTTTTGACCTTCTATTTGTAATTACAAAACTGTTTGTTTCTTTTTTCTAACTGCTTATTAGCTACTTAACGGCGGGATTACATGTGCGATAACGTCAAGATATCGTTGTTAGGTGGAGAGCCCGATGAGACAGGCTGCACCTGTGCGAGCGATGAACGAAGGAGCGACGAACTAATTCGGCCACAGGCTAATGAGCTACACGGCCGCAGCGGTTCCACCGCCGCGCCGTGCGTAACCGGACGCCCCACCTGTCTCGGTATGAAATACTTTTTATTTACGAACCTCTCGGAAGATTATGAATATTTCGATGCGCTATCGCTTCCACCATCGAACCGCATATTATGTTACCGCACGAAGTACCCTATGACGATCCATAACTTACTCGGCGGGCGAACCGAGTCCCCGCCAGTGTCTGCTTCAATAAGGATTATATTCACGGTATCTCCTCACACCTCCTTTAGAAGCCTTTTCTCAGAATTATAGGTTTTGGTCACGACAATATTATATTTCCTTCATACAAGGGAATAAATCAATACAATGTTACTAGGGTTATCAACGAATGGTAATGTTGAGGAATAAAGTGAACGAAAAAGTGTTAGAATCTGATTTAGTAATAATATTTAACATTGAACGCAAGAAGCTTTCTAGTTTAAGTATTTTCATATCGCGTAATGAGCACGTTTCCAAGTGGAGTGAACTCAGGTATTTACTGCGGAGAGCGGTCATCAATCATCCGCTGCCGGTCGGCGCCCCGCGAGCCCGTGACGAATGCCAACCCAAACAGCCATTGCGGCTCATGCCACCCGCGCGACGGCCTGCTTCAGTGCGAAACAGGTGAATATTACGATGTTACAACTACGAAATCATTACATGAATTTAAATATGCGAGTACCATACACTTGTACAAGTAACGTTTGCTGAACGAAACTGTCAGCCGTTACATACGTAGCTACATAGTTGTACCTACATGTTAAATGGACGTCTAAATAAAAGATGATATGACAAGTTACACTTTACTTAGGTAGGCATGTATATATGTAGTGATTAATACGTTGGTTAGGCTTAAGTTACATTTGTGATAAATCGATATTTCAAATGATGCCACGCAAGAAACTGGCAACTCTGTACAGCATACATACTTGAATGTGCCAAAACATAATGAAAATTTTCACAAAAAGCGTTTTTTCAACCACAACAGACTTTTTGTAATGTAACTGATGGCTTACACTTGCTTTGAAAAAAACTGTCCTCCAGAGAAACCATCCATAGAATCCCGTAGAGTTTTTGTATTATTGGTTGTAAATTGTCCCATTAGCCTCACACGTTACTATTCAACATTTGGTAATGACAGCCTTCTTTCATTTATTGTCTAATTGGGATAAGTAGGTATAAACCAAATCGTACTATCATGACCTGGTTGATTAAAAATTGTTGAAGTTAAATAAGATTGAGCTTATAAATTTGGTATAAAAATATTTTAAAAATTTTTCCACAATCGATAACCGTACGGAAAAATATATACATATATACAGCCGAATACATAACTTCCTGCTTTTTAAAATTCGGTTAAAAATTATCGACATTTTATGAAATATCGATTTTACTGTCTATTCAAAATCCACGTGCCTAGGAGTATTAGTGTTGTTTACATATTTATCGTCGGTTTCAATTCCATGCTTTAAATATGAAGCGTTGAAAAACGACGATCGTAATCAAGTTTAATTTCATAGGTAGATCGAAATCGCACGTGAATCAATCTGGCGTGGTGCACCTCTGGGAGCGGCGGCGCATGTGCAATTAATTGGCTTATCGCGCCACTTTATTGATTCGGTAAGGCGATCCGTTTTAATTACTGCCATCGCTCATTTGCCGTTGATTGGTGCCCGACCCACCTAGCACTGCACATGGTGCATAATGCGTGCATTGTGAAATACCTATAACAATAACATGCCTCGGTAACCCTGAAGGTGCCGATGTTTGAATCTTTACCAAAGACAATGCATCTGCATTATTCGAATCGAGTTGTTAAATCATTTAGTGCGGTATTCCATAAAAAGAATTGAGGTACCTAGGTACCTATCGGAAATAAATAATGGAACTTGATATTTTCATAAAAAGTTATCTAAAATTAAAATTGAACTTGTTTAGATATGTTTGATACGAAAAAGGATAATTAATGGTAGCAATTTTAAAATACTTCTTTTAATTTAACATCGACGTTGTTTACAGTGGCTAAAATATTTTCTACTTATTCGTATACTAAACATGAATCCATTTAAAATCGGACAGAACCCAAATAATTTTGGGCAGTAGGTATTAATCACTTATTAGGGCTATAAAAGGGGTTCTCAGTCATTTTAGAAAAGTTTTGTACAACTTCATTACCTTATAGAAATTGTAGGTATAACAAATTTGCTAATTATTCACTTACTTAATATCTGAGGAGAAATTATAGACAATCTGGTTAGTTTTAAATCACTTATGGTCGCGATATTATTATTAATATACCTGGCAATGTTTATTTTGTAATATTTTTTCGTAATCTCCACTGTGGTATATGAAGGTATAATTTAGGATAGTAAAAAGGATAATAAATACAAAAGCCGTTCGCTGAGCACATGTCGCGAGGAGTGCTATTACAGCTAATTGACACTCGGCACACGAGTCGTGTTTACTGCGGCATTTGTCACTTGCCGAGCTAATGACATATTACGCGTCGATACCGCCGGAACCCTTTCAAAATAAACACGGCTCCGTTACACACATGTGGCCAAACATTTGTATGAGAATCAGACTAACTACATACTAAAGTTAATACCGTAAGTCGCAACACATGACAATAGATTAAGAGAACTCTAAAAATATAAAACTTTTGAAAATATAATTAGCTACTTATCGTGTAACGAGTGACATAACTATTATTTCTTTATTAAAATAGCCCCGCCTGTTCGAGTCCACAAACAAAGTTATCAATAATCACGATTCCGTTAATCGCCAGGGGTAGACTACGGGTTAGCGGAGCCTCATAATAAAGACGTAACATCGCCGGCGGCGTGCTCTCCCGAGGGTGACGAATCGCTCAACCGATTAACTCTTAAACGACAAATAGAGGAACTCCCTTCCCGCAACCCTCCTGTTCGGGGGAAAACTAAGCCACGACTTCCGCTAATTATTCGGGGGAGCGGCTCCGCGAATATCGCCGTCCTCCTCTCACCCTGCGATCCGATGCACATCTCGGCAAAAACTCTCCGAAAACCAAAATTTTCCCTTCTCCCGACGGGCGTCCATATTTCTTCCCTCTCTCTCCCATTAAACACGCCGTAAACGCTTTCCTTTTTTCACGCCCTCGCTCTAATAGAAAGGCAAATTACGAGCTTACGGGCGCGGACGGGTGGCGATGTACGAAACCGCCGCGGCCGTCGCTCGCGCGTCCTGCTCGCTCCCGCAGCCCACCATAGTACTTCTACGTCGTTCGGGAAAACAGGGGCAGCCTACGTGAACTTTCACGTCATATGTTTATTCGTATCGTGTACGCTCTACCACAATACCCAACGTATACGTGAATTTCAAACCAAAGGACTATTGTGTAGGTAGTCGCGTCACATCAATCTCCTAAACTCACTGTTTCTTGCAGCAAAACAGGCCAATTAAAATAATAATTTCCTGACGATGTCCTCGTATATCATTATAAATAATTACACAAGAAATTCTTATTATCCAGATTATCATTTAATAGCTTCAAACGACGAAACTGTTTACCGACGGCTTAAAAAGAGCAAAGTTAATGTAGATGTGCAAACGTTGTCATGTTTTACCGTTATTAGCGACGAAAACTACGATTTATGGACGCGACTGGGTTTTCCGTGTAAATTGTCAACCCCCGAGTGAGCTGTAAGCAACAACAACAATGGACATCAACGTAACAAAGCTGACGAGCAAGTCGCGTGACGTCACCGATACAATTACCACCGATGCAGCCGTGCGTTACCTTTATTGCTTGCAGGACCATTAAATTAAAAGGTTACTGTTTTACAATACTTTAACAAATTTGTGATAGACAAAGAGTTGTTTATTAATGCTTGATTATTTAAATGTCCCAATAATTTAATAATCTAATCATAACATAAATGCCTAGTTGAGTGTGTATTATACAGTTGTAAAATACTCTTATTCTTAAATGAATTAAAACGGAATGACACGGCACACTTTTAATACCCATTATGTGAAACTATAAAACTGGTAATTCCTATTTTAATGATATTCTAAGTTTATAGTTGTCCTTTAACAAGTAGATAATAGTTAAGTTTACACAAATTTTGATTACTTAATAATTAGAAACTTATATATAACTAATGTAGTAGGAGTAAACAAAACGGCTTGAAAAATGTAAAAAACTTCAATATATTTTTTAATTAAAGTACTGATGCTTCTGCTATTGATTCATTCATATATTTATTTCGTTTGCGTTACTCAAATCCAAAATCATAGTCAAATTGTTTTACCCATTATATTTACAAATCTAGTGAAGGTCATATTTTAGTCATTGTTATTACTATCAAACATACTCGTAATATAAGTGTAATGATTAAACTCTTAGGTGGCTCACAATCTGCCTTCACTCCTCTGTCGTAAGTTTTTTCCTCTATTTCCTTGACCTTAAGTTCAACATTGCAATTTACATCGATACCTTTATTAAATGTTCAATAGCGTTCAATAAAGTTATATTTTATTTAATATGCAGACTAATTGACTAGTCAAGCCTTGAGTGGAGTTCGCTGAAAGAGCCGACAACTTCATGACTTAGTAATGAGTGCGGATCGCGGGCTTGTTGATACGAACGCCGGTCATTTTCGAGTTATCGACTTGACGCCACCACGGAAATGGAAAATAATGACTTCATCGCTCGCTGGCGGCGGTAACGAATATAATTTGGTCGCATTAGACGTCATTTGTACCAAACTTATGCTTTCAACTTCTGTCCCGTTTGCTGACACTTTTTATTACACGTCAAACTTTGGGGTGGGTTGCCGGAGACATTTTGTGTTACCCGATCTATCTATTTCTCTTGAGGTTTTTACTTATTAGATACTTCTGAAATAAACCATGCCGTTAATACGAAGGAAGATTTTAGTTGTCACTTTGTGAGGTAACATGAAAAGATAAATTTGGCTATATCGATAAGACGGTAGATGAAAAATAAAGCTTATGAAAACTTTACAACTTTGGCCGTAATTTGGAACAAGAAATAGCGTAAAATAATTGTTTGGCTTTTTAACGTCATATAAAAGTGAATCGCTCACATCTGCTCGGTGGGTAAGTCTTAACAAGTTTTAACCAACCCTTACTTCCTCGACGTAGAGGTACGATTACGTTTTTGTTACAAAAAGACCGACTGAACTCGGCCACCCGGAATTGACATAAAAATAATTTATTCGAGCCGACGGGTAGCTGTGAAAATTTAACGCTCTCCTCGAAAAAAATGACACCATATGACAATTTCAAATTCAGTTTCCATCCTTTGCTATTTGAACTAATCGGAACGAGAGAGCTACATAGACTTTTTCAGGGAACATTTTTTAAATCTTACGTTGCAACTGCTTCCGTAATTTTATGAGGTGGTTCGTTATTATCTTACAAACTAATTATATTGTTCATAACATATGCCATTGGGACATTTAAGAGTAACTAAATACAATAGTTGAGTGTACGCTAGAAGGACATCTGATAGCTACATGAAATAAATACCTATTGTAATTTTTATCAGTCACACTAACGAGAACCACAATTCCAACGTCGAGAAGAGACGGTGCTGGTATGCCAGGAGTTAACAAGGTTCCGAGAGAAGCTGGCCAGGAGGTCGGGGGCACCGGTAACGAGCGGCCGGGGGTCCGCAGACTGGGGGTCGGGGGTCGGGGGTCGCGGGTACAATGGCTCGTTTGGGCACAATGCCGCCCCCTCGCGGCCCACTTCATTACGCGCGTATTGTGCACGGGCACGCGTAGCCGTACAAGCGCTGTCTGAGCCGTCCGCGGTGACTTCTGTGACCCGCGCCGCCGCCGCCGGTGGCCTGTTCGCCGTTACACCGCTCATCTATTGTTTTATCGAAATGCAACTACTCCTATGTATGATTTAGTTGATCGATGTTTAGTTTGAATTTACTTTTTTTACTAACAACGAAGACTTCTAAAGCTTCATATACCGTAATGAATGAAGTCTCAATATTTATTTGTTCGTAAATGCCATTATCATATATATAAGTAGATAGATATAGCATTTAAAGTTCATTAAGTAAAATGCCAACTATAAAATTTTCTACAAAAATGGGTAATAATCTCGAGATACTCGTATGTAATTACTCGTATGTAACTATTGTCAAAATTGTTAATTGAAAAGTTATTTATTCTAGATATATACGTTCAAGCTGTCACAATTAAGAACTTATTTATCATCTTTAGTTCTTTAGCTACTGGTGTTACATCGATATATTAGTAAATTCGAGGTAATCAATCATAATAATCGATTTCGGATACAACGCAACGAAGGGAAAATTAAATGATTATCTGTTTAAACATCAAATGTTCGGCTAATAATAGGCGAGATAATATCTTATTGGTGTGAGCGGTAATACGCGAGTGAGGTGCTCACAATGGGCGTAGGAGTGAAATCAACACGGAGCTGCGCCCGCGCACAATCCACAATCACAGGGCACAATGCCAGTCGCACAATCGCGGCTAATTGTGCGTCGACAGCGGAGACCAGCCTTTGTGCCACCACCGTTGCCACAGAACATCGATGACCATAATATTAAATTAAGCTTCAACTCGGATCACCAGTAATGGCGTGCTAAGCAAAAACTATAAATATAATTATATGTTCGACGTGTAGGGACCATGTTAATATTACCTACCAGTGTAAATATGCAATGTCCTTACGTAAAGTACCACGAACGAAATTTTAATATTACAATTGAAATTATTTCTAGTACTTATGTAAAAGCATGGAATCCCAAAAAACATTACGACTACAATATGTTATATAGATTAGCTACTTACTGATTGAATGGGATGCAGGAAGACGTAAAATAACATCTTGATCAGTTATTGATTAAATTCGATTAGTTATCCGGTTAAAGTCCACATCATACATGTTCAATGGAACGTCAACGAGCCGTGAGATGGATGATGATTACTCTCTATGAGATTCCCGAAATCACCCGATGTCCATGATTACGTAATCAATCTCCGTCGGCCGCGCCGTCAGCCTTTCATCGGGCGGCACGGACGCATCATTCTCATATTCAATAGCCTTTTACACTTTTTGTATTAATTTACCGTTTCACATTATATTCGAGCGTTAATGGTTGTTAAATGACTATCCTCCCTTGATGATGGCTCTTCTCAATCGCACTTCATAAATGTTGAAACGAAACGAAAGTACGGAGACGAGGTTGAATCGATATTTAATTATTATAATAATACAAAGGCATGTAGGGAGACTTCTCATTATTTCAGTCAACTATAAATGTGTGTCACTTGAGGCAGCAGCGAACAGGCAGACAAACAAACGGTAGCTGGCAGTCCGCGCGGCGCGGTGCGAATCGCGACGTGTGCGTGGGCGGCCCGCATTGTATGCGAGCTCACTTCATTCTCTCCTGAATAAACTCAGCGTAAGCAGTAGCAACTCCTCTCAACATTAATCATCGTGAAATCTTGAAGTATCTTTGTCAGATGCTCAAATCGTAATGAATTGAAATACGTTCGTATTGTGCAACTGTACGTAGGTACCTACGCATCATAACATGTTTACATTCACTGATTTTTACAGAAGATGAATATAATTATTTTAGTTTTGTTGCGTTTTTCTTTGGGCTTATATTTGTACGAGTGAAATATTAACATTTTTTAAACATAACATAAACATTGACGTTGTTTCGGGACCATTTCGCTGCAAATTGCCACTTTATCGGGAACGGCATCATGTGTTAAAATATTTATGTTTACATTAATACGATTGTGGTTCATTACGCACACACCGACTGAACCGCCAATTAAGGTAAAATCACAATAACGTTGAATCCATTATTATATCGATGGCCAAATAAAATGTAGCGATTACAGGAACGTAATAGTCCTATAAAATGATGGTGGGTTTGTATTTGGAAAATTATTATTCCGCCTAATAAGCTGGCATGTTTATTAGTCAATTAGAAGTTTAGCATTAATAAGTTCGTGTATTGTAGTTATAATTGCATTTTATTGCATCGTGTGGTTAACTTGTATGACCTATCGAGCGATCGCGCCGCTGTCGGCTCGTGCGCTCAGACACGTAAGATCCTCATCTCGACCAATTATTGTGTACATCATAAAAACCATCAGGCGACCTTAATTTGTGATAGTGAGGAATTCATTCACTTCAACAAAGCCTCGATTCAGTATATATTACATAGAAACAAGTGCATTTTTTGCTTGTTTTATCTACAGAAGCCTTTAATGTACGTAAGTACCTATTCAAGTGCACAATCAGACATTTATCATGCCACTGAATAAGATGTATACTTTTCTCTACTTATTGTTATTGGATATTAATGAATTTCTTGTCCATAAAACGATTATATCGCATTGATGCTACTTTTCAAGATCAACATAATATCAAAATATCATTGGCACAAAGGAAAACGTTTAATGACGCATTTATCAGGGTACATAAAGTTTAAGGAATACGTACGCAAACGAAACATTATAAATCTTCATCAAACTCGCGCGGGGGCGAGCGTTGAACTCTTTATTATAGCAGATACGTATGTATATATTGGGAGAGTTCATGGACTTGTCAAGTTGAAAGGTGCATTAGTGCAAAATAACACGTAGCCACGAAAATTTCAATTAAGTTTAATGCACATGTCGGACCCCCCTCACCACGTCCGCCTCCCCCACCCCCCACCCGCTCGATTTATTAAAACCGATTACCGAGCTAAGCCGACGCTCGCCTGACTTCGCGCTTGTTTTATCGCTGCCGTTGCATTTTATTAGCCAAAATATGACGACGATGATAATACACCTTTATCCGTTTATTTATCGAAACCATTACTCAACATTTCAACCGTTATTTAAAGTCCGGTCTGTTACTGTCCAATTCACAAGCAGCCGCATGACTTGTACATAATTCGTGCGTTGTTTAATGTTGATTAACTTTGTCTTAAAATAAGAAATGGGTTCACAATACCACGAGTACGGCCCCAGTACAGGGGACAGTACAGTATAGTAAGACTCTACCACGCTTTTTCAAAAGAAGCATTACGTAATACCTAATATACCTAATTAGGAACAACAACAATCGGCCAACTAATGCCTAAGTAAGTAGCCTGGCAATAAATCCGATTTACATAATATGTAAACATGTACATACATTTTTTTTATCGACATACCAAATAAATACTCAAAATGCATTGCAATAGCAAGTAGTTGCAATATCAACTGCTTAGGATATGTAGATATAGGCATAGCGCCACGTAATATTCCATGGTAATCGATAGTTAATCTTAACTATAAACATCCCAATGAGACCATAAACAATATTTTGTCAACCCTCTTTTTGTATCACTATCGGAAACGGGTCTCCCCCATAATGAGTATTTATAAATCATCTACCACTAATCCAGTGAACTTTAGTAGATTTCACATCTTAGAGATGTTAAGGAAGAACTCTAAGGGATATGTACCTATATGATTTCTTATGTTTTGCTTCACCGTTTTCATAAATGTGATTTTATTTAAAAATGCACTTAACTTTGAAAAATCACAGATGCGTGCCAGGGTTTGAGCCCAACTTCTGAGTGGGAAGATAAATTCGAATGTAAGTTATCTCTGCTAAGCTACAATTATTATGATTGTTTTAAAATGCTAATCCGAATGCTGGTAATGACTATAAAAACCTTATTTTAAGCAACTAATATTAGATACATTTAGTGGCCGGTACCTATTAATGATATGTGTAAGTATGTGAACATTAACATTTCCTATGGCGTAAGATAGAATCCCTCGTTGCAGCAGGCGTTCATGGTTGTGTCCTATCACCTGTCGGACGAACCCCTGCCGGGAAAAAACGCATAATAGCCACCCATAATCGCCAGTAATCGTTGCTTCCAATAACTGTCAAAACGACACTAAATATTGTTTGTTAAATGCTATAATTTCATAACGACCGACACCTTTAACTAGCACAAAGAAACTTGCACCGACCCCACCACCTGTTTGTTTATGACTTCCGAAGATAAAATCATATACCCAATAATATATTCAATCAAATAATTGTATTACGAACGAAATGAGCGCGGCCGACCGTTGATTGTCGTATCGCGAAATTTGTTCTCGCTATAAAGCATACCACAGCACCCAAATGTACAGAATAGTTTGATACAAAAAAGTAATTATGCTTCCGAAATAGTAATATCTCTGGACTTTGAGAATATCTCAAACGATTTGTATCACATTTTAATTAGAATAAAATAGTAGCGGAACACATTTCAAAATCAAAAGCAGGCAAAATACGCGTGCAATGTAACGCTATCAAAAGATTAGCGAATAGATAAAAATTCATAATTAACAACAAGTCAACGTGTAACTAGAACTTTTTAAACATGTTGCTTTATGGAAATACAGTGGGAATCCCGACTTTTTGCCGCGCGCACATGCAAAGTGTCTTATTATTTTTAATTAACAAGTTAACGGTTTATTATATTTCAAAGTACTTAAAAATATAATTGAATTTGTGGTTTTTGCTATTTTTCATCGGAAATATTAGTTCCATTTTCTAACAACCTTGAAGTAATATGTCATTTAAAATAAAGTAGAAATAAGGAAAAGGCAGCAATATTTATGGTATTTATCGTACGTAAGACAATTTCTAAATAAAATATTCGAGGTGAACTGTAACCTACCTTTAAATTAGTGGGTAGAGTTAAATAGTAATAAAATAAATAAAGTTTTTGAGAATTGCTAGTAACTATAGTAGAATTGTAGATCCATCATCTAATAAATTATGACGAATTTCTTAAATCGATCGACATGAAATACGGCATGCGTTTAAGGAACTTTTATTTCAGGGTTCTTGAAATCCATCCATTAATACGAAAATAGTCACATAAAATAGCGTGTAATTGTGTCCACCAGCGGGTACCGCGAACCTAATACGGGTGCCTAGTTTATTTATAAAACAATAATTCCAATGGAAGTCGCGTCACACGTCCGCCGGACGCCGGCATTGATAGCTAATTGTCGAACTATTAAAAACGGATAAAATTATTCGCGCCGCGACCGATCGCTCAAATTGCGGATACAGATAATTTATATTGACGCCTTCGGACCGGGAGGCCGGCTTCTCAGTTTCATACCTTGTGTAAGCAGCAACATGAACTGAATGAATTAACTGTATCATTGCCATAAGTTTTTAAAATGTTGCTTAACTATTAATTTTAGTACATATTTTTGGAATAAGGGTAATTAAAAAAAAATTTAGATTTTCATACATTTCTCATATTTTAGTCCTTTAAAAACAAAAACAATTTATTTTGATAGATTATTTTCGTCAACATTTCATTTTCGTGTGCACTTTATTGTAAAAAATTGATGAACACATAGACAGGTGCATCAATAAATGACCTTTTAAAAATTGATAATTCCGTTCACGAAGCTTCCCATCGCTCAGTTAATTACAACATAAAAGTCTCGAATGCCGGACTTTGATGCTACTTGCTATGCTAATAATACATAGAACACATATTCCAGTTTCTCGCATTTGCTCTGAATTAATACATAAAATTTGCGGATACCAGTCATATTTTCTCACATCACAATGAATTTTTTACTGGCTACAATTATCAAAAACAAAAGGGACTGGATATGTATATAAATAGATAACAGAACTGTATCCTTGTAGCTCGAAACCAGAAGACCACTACAGTATATTCTGCCTGAGTGAAGCTCGAAAGGTCCAGCCAGCGATTCTGGAACTTACGAGTAACCGGTAGAAGTTACGGAATGGAATCCTTTGAGTTGAGCCCGACGAGGACCTCGCTCTTTTGGGCTTCATTTCAATATCCAGGAGTCCTCCAAGAGCGCGGATGAAGGCCTCCGAGTGTCTCCTAAGGCACCGCAATACCTTTTGAAGGTCTTCCCATCGTCGCAAAAAACTGATTACAAAACTATACAACCAGATCGTAATTTTATTGTATTAGATATGTGCGCAATCACCATGATACTTTCTCAATTTCGCGCAACACTGCTCGTACAATGTGTGTGCGAGCTGGTTTTTATTCGACGATTTGATCGATTTTCATTGTACAGTAATGCCTTCACTGTACCAGTTAAGTTAGCGTTACGTTGCGAACATACATAGGTAGGCACACGTAATTATGATCGATATAAATTTTCCCGGAGTGTACACATTTGGTAAGGCAGCGGTTTCGAATGTCGTAACCGTAGCGATGATATAACAATAGAAGTTGGATGCGTAAAGTCGACGCTTTGAGTGGTTCCAAATATTTTGGACAAACCCGTTGTGGGGTGAGGTCGAGCGGACATAAATCGTTCACCAGTTAGTTCACTCTAACAAAGTCCACTCGGCAGTAAAGTGGCCGCTTGTAAATCAAAACGACGAATCGAAAAATGAAAAATAAATAAGTTGAAGCGGACCGACATTTCTTACGAGTCACACGCCGCTAGTGCCGCGCCGCCGCCGGCCAGCTGACGACGTATCGATAAATAAACTTCACTGATGTTTTAGCGGTTTCAATAATAAGAAATCGATGAAAAGTATTCGCTGTTTAACTACTTAATTCTAAAACCATTTGATGTCGTTATATATTTCCTTAGATTTATTTTAATAATTCTTATTAATATTTTTCCAGTTAAATGCATAAATAAATGATAAGATTAAATATTACCTTGATTTATTTGAATATTTACGAAATACACATAAATTTATTTTTTTAGCATCTATAGACAAAAGCTGTGCCAAACAAAAACACATTACTTAGTATCTATATTCCATTATAATACTCGTATCCACTATAAAAATATAGGTCCCATTAAGCCAGTAATAGTTTGGCAACTTCTGTAATTTTTTAATTATCTATAGATTTAAAAAAAAGGTTTAGAATGTATCATCGCAAGATTTCGGATATAGATTTTCTTGCAGTCTCCTGAAATTATTTTATAGGCTTTATATTATATCGTTTTAATTCTCCAGGCAACACCTGGTTGGTATATATCGATAAAAAACCACGGCATAGCAACCCTGACCGCCTTGGAGAGAAAAGGATTGTGCATCGCAATAAAAAAAGATAAAGCGTATTACGGGATGTCCGGAGATAAGAGGCCACTTTATGTTTTCATATTAAGTTTGTCATAAAATGGAAGTAAAAACACACTTTATTGTTATTGGAAGCTTTTGTTAGTTTAGCACTAACAAGCACGAGTTCGACTAGTGTGAATATCCAGCAGGACGTACCTATACGAAGGTTGTAGTGCTAGTATTTCTGCACTTATTTTCAATGCAGCTCCCTTCATATTTGTTTGCATGTCGAAGAAAGATGTCATCTACTGGAACATGAAATTTCGATTGCTTCGATTTATTGTTCCAATGTATGAGACGGAATCTCTCAAAAAAGCCTTGAGGCCACGTATCGTATCACGCTGGCCAAATGCGATTGGATTGGCCACACACCTTAGAGACCATAATGAAGAATTCAAAGAGATTTAGCTCATAGAGATATCCTTTATATGCGTTATATGCGATGAAAGAAAGAAGTTTATGTGAAAAGTATTTAGTTGAAACGGTACTTTTTTGCTAACTACGCAAGTATAAATACAAAATAACGTGAACAATAAACATAAATGCTAAAAAAATTAATAGACAATACATTGTAATGCAATTTAAAAGCACGCTCCGCCACCCTTAGCAATGAAATTTGTTCCTGATACCCCGTTTTGATTAGAGGACTTGATTTATCTCTTATTTAGGCAACAGCTGCCAGATTACGCTTTGTTGATACTTTTTGAATTTAAAATATACATATATTATTTATTTTACTATCTTATTTACACAATTAGTAACAAAACGTTCTTAAATCATTAATGTAGGTACCTACCCGAGCTATCGAATAAAAAACGTCAATAATAATTCAGGAGAAATACATCTAATCATGTTCCGTTTTATTAGTAAAGAAACAAGAATAAATTAATTACAATGTAACTACATACATATTTTCCATATTTTAATAGTCTCATACAAATAACGTGTATCAAGAAGTCTCAATCGTGTTACACGGCGGTTGTAACAATAGAGACATTTCCCCCGAGATTGGGTCCTCTCCGGGCAGTGATTTGACTGCACTTGTTCTCCCCGTAACATATGACACGGGACTAATACGGGGATTACGCTCCTTACCCGCTCCCTAGCAAAACATTTTTATGTCTCCTATTAATTAAACAATGTCCCGTTTAAATCAACCACTGTAATGAGGAGATTATCAGATTATATGGCGATATTCCATATGTTTTAATAGAAATTTACTAACAAAAGGAACATTAGTATTTAGAAGTTTGTTTCCTATGTCTACAGAATAATAACACACCAATTAATCTGTGTAATATACTGTTACATATATGTAGATTAAGATAAGAGAAATTTTATAAAATATGTAACTGAAGGGAGTTTCCTGTGTTCCGTTTAATCTGGAACGAAGCTATCTTTCTAGGGGGTGTTTAATGTCAAAATGCAACAAGAGGAGCAGCGGCCGCCCCGAGCGTACACAATGCCAATTTTCCGCTCACCGCCACCGACTACGCAATTATTTAGATAAACCTCTCGGCGTGACTATAAAAACATCTTCCCCTCCCCCATGGCCCTGCTTGTTGTCTTTGGGGCTTTGTGAATTTATAGCTCGACATTACGCCGACGGTTTGGATAAAAATGTACTTTTAATTTATCTCGTTAAAGGGTTGAAGGACGAGTCGGTCCACGAAGTAATTATTCCAGAATTGGCCACTTTGCCTGATGAATCCATTTCGCCGAACCCTTTGTTGCTTTGCAATTGTGGAATGAGTTCATTCGATTCTGACTCCGATTTAACGGAGTGAAAGATTACATTAACTTGATGAAGTGCTTACGCAATGATTCAAAGTATCTTCGCTCTTTCTGCATTAATTGTTGTAAAGTCATTGAAGGAAATCCACCTATCTGCCCCCGCGGCTTAGAAAGTACCTGTGCCATACCTATGATTAGGGTAAGTACAGGTTAGTTTAGTATATATAACTGATTTCTTGATAAGCAAACTAATAGTTAAGTTTGAATTTGGGTACTCACCTTCCCGTCTTAGTGATAATCATTTCGGTGCCGAGGTCATGGAATTTATCCCAGAGTTCCTTGGTCTCGAGTTGGCAGTCCACCGAGAGCAGCTCTTCACAATTACAGGACGTAGCTGGAGGCAACGGCCTCGCGGGTGATGGCGTATCACGCTCCCCTAATTCTGGGAAAACGGAAATTGGCACACAAAATTACGGAATCAGTGTCATTCAATTATGTCAGTTATTTTATATACAACTATCTATATACGCTTATATAAAATACAGGTCCTGACTGATTTATCATCGCAGAGGTTACAAGAGCTAGAAATGTGTTTGGACCATGGATTCCTTTTATGACTTAGGCACCTAATACAAAAGGATTTATTTCATTCCCCTTTTAAGGGGGTTAAATAGAAGCTGAAACTTTGTTTATAAACCGTCGATTTTAAAGCAATCATTATTAAAAAGGAGTAAGTATTTAACTTTCTAGATGAATTAATGTTAAGAGCATGCGAAATTAGTGATTTTATGTGTATGAAATTATTTTTAGTTTCCGAGCGGACAATAGCCAGTATACATGTACTAAAATTATTAGTGACATATCAAGAAAATTATCTAAGAATTTGGCATATTTATACATTAGTGATAATACAATATGCTATCTGCTCGTTTTAGGTGTCTCACGAAGCAGTACGAGTCATTTACGACCACTTAATTACGTGCAATTTATGGATTTTTTTGTCACTACAATTACAAATGTGACGGTTCGTTGATTACAGTAAAATAGTATACACTGTGACCGCTTAGCAATTTTTCACCATAACTTTTTACGTGGACACCAGCACGCAGTCGCGGCTTCTATGAGCATTGATTGGGTTGATGTGTGACATGCAACGGCGCACTTCGTCGTGGAAAACAATGAAACTACCTGTATCTACGTACACACACATACACGTTTATGCACACACAAACATATATGCTCCATTTACTTTAACCAAGCTTGTAGTATCACAATTCTCTATACGCACTCAATCAACAGCAGAAACGTTGTGAGAACCAAATTGCAATACTTACTATGAGAAAGCTTGTTTATTATTGTTAATAACAGTTGCCGTAATCACAACTTCAATTTGCTTTTTGCTTCACAATCAGCGAATGCGAAGGTATTGTGTGTCAAACGTGTAATTACTTACATCCATATATTGCCTAGACTTAGTTAAGTTAGGAAATCATAAGTGGATCTCGCAATGTAACGCACTATGCACTTATTACCAAATTTTCAACATACTACACCCATTTTGTAACTAAAGATTATCTACTGAAGTACTTTCATAAATAGACCCTGATTCCGTATCATGATTTTGAATCATAAATTTGCAATAGGAAGTTCATTTATAAGCAATTAAATCCCTGTTTAAACCGATTGCCGAGTATAAAACAAAAACCGATTAGTACATTATTTTCCGCTAATGAATACCGATTTTGACGAGGCTTTCACTGACAGATAGCTGATGTTATGAAATCAATTAGTCAACTTTTATTGATAAAACTATATATTTCATAGCCAATTAGAAACAATATTCCGCGCTAGTGAATCTGTACATTACTATGTATAATCACAACTGAGTTTCCGCTCTGAAGCCGTAACTAGTGGGTGCGGGTATTAATCCATACTCAGGGCTTCTTGGTTTGCTTCATTAGGTACAAGAATCGGTACAGATCTGACTGTAGTATGTATATAACAGGACTGGTCCCTTGATCTAGCAGTTAGAGACCCTGACCACCAAACCCGAAGTCCTGGGCTCGAATGCCACCCAGGACAAACATTTATGCGATGTGCAGATTTGTTT
Source organism: Aspitha aspitha aspitha (assembly GCA_018246895.1). Lineage (NCBI taxonomy): Eukaryota > Metazoa > Arthropoda > Insecta > Lepidoptera > Hesperiidae > Aspitha > Aspitha aspitha. The sequence continues at coordinate 4,050 of DWGJ01000627.1, read as the reverse complement.
CTTCTGTGTCTCGGTATAATAAAATGTCTACCTAGCTATATAATTGTTATAGGTATAATATAGGTATATGTAGTTTGTCAGCTGAATGGTTACCATAATGTAAGCTCTAGATCTGAATTAAGGGCCGTGTATGTGTAAAAAAGAGGAGTTACCTGATGATGGCGCAGGGGATGGTGGCGCGTGGTCCAGGGCCTCTCGTTCGCCGTCGGAGCACTGTTCCACGTCCACCTCGACGTCTTCATCTGGTACTGGAGATCTGCAGCTGGACGCGGGCGAGCTGAACGATGCAGGTGAACTTTGCCTTGATAAATCTGGAAACGAGGTGCACTGTTATTATTTCCACTACGAAGTAACACACACGCTATCGAATTAATGATTATTTGATATCATATCCAAAGTTTTTACCTACTGTTTTACTAATAAATAGTTATTATATACGAGTATATACTACTACGGTTCTTAAAAACTAATGAACATTAAAATTAACAAAACTACCCTTTTATTTATTATTGAAGTCAGGTTCAAGATCTAGTTTAATGTTGTTACTACATACATTGAATGGAATACTTTTCGCCTTTGTACATAATATGTCGAAAATCTTGTTTCGCATAGTCAAGAAAATTGTCTAAAATAATAAAAAAGCTGTCAATGTTTATAACTCAAAAATACTAGGAATATACATATGTAACGACACATTAATAACTGGTTTGTTTGTGCTTGCTTTTTGGATTGAATCTCGGGTGCAGCCCTCGCTGAGACCTAAGCCCCAGCGCTCCGCGGAGTACCTACACTTTGATAATAGAATAGCGGTGTAGACAGTCGAAGTGAAATCAAGCGAGCCCGCTACTGGAATATTGATAACCGGTTATAACCCTCATCAAATTATCATGCGTTAATAAATTAGCACCAACGACTACCTACTTGTGTTGTACGATAACGGGTACCTCGGTAACGTTCACCTTTTCTATCAGAAAAGTTCTAGTTACCGTAAATGTGTCTTTGCCTCATTATTATACTAAATGTAAAGTGCAAGAAGTAGCAAATGGGATTGCAGGCTATCCCTAACATTAGTATTAATGGTTGGTCTCTTTGGTACAGTTCAATCCCTATTACCATGACATACAGTATTCTTATTACCGAACTTTTTTGTCAATATACGGACATTTTCATGACTCAATCTTTTATAGGATTTGATTCAGGAATTGTAATCAGTTACAGAATTGTTGCTATTCTTGTAAGTTTAATAAGATAAACCTCAGCGAATGCAAATTAAATAAAAGGAAAGTACACTGTCTAAGTCATCATAACATCAATTAGCAAGCAGCGCTCCAGAGGAAACTATTTAATGTACCAAGTTCCGCATTTCGTATCTTTATACTGGTGTTATATTGAATTACTGGTACTAAAATAGCATTAAGCACGACTTTAACATTTTCTACACACGTTAAATTGTAAAAACGTGTACAATTTGTAAGCTATTAGCATCAATTCGATAATGTAGGTTAATATTTGTATATCTTTAGTCAGCGCGAATTTATTCAAAGGTTCTTTTGAGTGTGACGTTTAACACCTGTCGTCAATATTCACGTATTACTTACTATTACGAGCTGCAGGCTAAAGGTTAATACGAAAGAGTTTTATGCCATTGTAAACTTTCTACCATCACCATAGCGACCATTATTTCAGAACGATCGCTAATGTAATCATCAAACTCGTATGGATGAGAAAGGAATGGCACAATTATTACTTACGTAGGTATTTGACAAGCAATACAAATTGATATCTCATAAATAATTAATACATACAAATAGGTTAGATAATACGGCGTCGTCGCTTACATTTTTACATAAATATCCCTCTGTCCAAAATTATTAGGCGATAGACGCAAATACAAACATAGATTTAAAGTAGTCACATAAGATTAATTGATCATTCTATTTTCTGGCCAACTGGCAGTTATTAGAACAACTTCTGTTTCGATCAAAATCGTTTGCTTATCTACATTTCAAAACAGCATTGACGATAATAACCAGGACCGACTGCATCTACCATCTGAAGCACGCAAAAGCTTGTGAAAATTTGCCACCCGTCACCCGTCCAAGTGCGAACCGCGACCGTGCTTAATATAATAGAATAATATACACACACACACCACACCACACACACGCACGCACACACACACACAAACGTGACTTAGTGGCTGTCAACTTGATATAGAGTAATAATTATAAAAAGTAAATCCATAATTGGCTATATGTATAGTTTTGAGATAAATGTAAAAATAGAATTAAAGAGAGCTGTGGATTTTGTAAAATAAAATAAAATTAATAACAGATACCAACGACCGCTGTTTACTGGTTTATTACACATATTAACACATTCATGCGCTTCATAGATAGTATTAAAAACTATACAAATCATAAAAAAAATGTAACTCGTTGTAATCTTAAATTCGACTGAAACATAATTTAAAAATAAGCGTAAACAAGATAATGGTCTTTCGATCTTTTTCAAGTAATTTTGTAATTATCAATGTGAGTTTCCTAAGTAATTAAAAAAATTTAAATAGCAAGGAGTTTATGAAAAGTGGCGTAGGTAAACGAATTGAAATTAAAACGAAAACTCAGCCAGGGAGGTTTCTGCGCCGACTAATAAAGGAGTGACGCGTTGAGATCGTCGATTACAACGCTTATCTCATGTAGGTCCTGTATACAAACGGAAAAACTGTAAAAAGAACAACGGTACCTATAATTGTAGATAGAACATTAGATATTATTTTTTACCTTCAAAGGTTACTTCAGAGACATATTTTTGATACATTACACATACATATTTAGATACAGTAGAAGTACAGATATTTCATAGCATATTCGCAAATTGTATAATAACGTCGTAATCGGCTATAGTAAATTAGTTCATTCGGTTTTTTTACTGAAATAGACGTAACTTCTATTTAATTCGTTATGTTGGTAATATGTCTCTGATTTGTAACGTTCGTAATTCGAATTGATAGAAAGCGTTTTACGTGGTACGGATATCGTGTCATGGTCAAACCGAATGAAAACACCTCCTGGATACACGGCACACAGTACACACGCAAAACGTACTCGTATGTGAAACCGCCGAACGTCGAACGTCGGTTCTGCGCAATTAACGCAAAATAACGAACTGGCCCGCCGCCGCGCCGCACGATCTGCCTGCGCCCGCGCAATCAACTCCAATTAGTAGGTAATAATATTGCCCTTTAAAAAACTATACCGACAATCGTGTTTGTTATAGATGAGCCTTTTTAAAGCTTTCATGAATAAATTGTAAAATACACTAACACAGTTTATGATACTAAATATGTTACTCGATTGGAAGTAGGTATGACAATATGTTATTACATAGAGGTCGGTACAATTGTCAACGATTTTTGGAAAAGTTTTGGTATCTTTAGTAGCGAATTAGATATTTAAAGGAAGCAAATATTTGGCAAGCATAAAAAAATTGAAGTGGACCTATTACAAAACGGTTATATTCGAGCAACATCCATTATATTCCCGAAATTTGGCATCATCTTTTCACTATAGGTAGTAGATAGTCATACAAGATATGTAAAAATCAGTGATTTCAATGTTAACAGAACACAACTGCAGAAATCGTATTGAAACTAAAATATATATATGTTGGATGATTTCAAAAAGATATACCTACTTACATAGTTTCTGCATTAATTCCAATTTCAAAACTTGCACGATACCATAATGGTTGTTATTGCAGTTTTGTCAATATCTTATATTCAGATATCTTCTATCCAATGTGTTCTTTTCTTAATAATAAACCTATCTGGTTATTAAATTAAAAGTTTTGATGTCTGCTTGAACTTGAGTTGTGGATTGTAGATGATACGTTAATATTAACCCTTAATTTGGCAGAGGTTCAATGTGTTATATATATGTAAAATTTATGTATATTTATAAGTTTAGGGTAGTAAGGAATCCAGAAAAAATAAAAAAAAAATGTTGCGACCTTCAGGTTTCCAGGAAACCAATGTTCATCAGAGTGAAC
>DWGJ01000626.1:0-27285 GCA_018246895.1 Aspitha aspitha aspitha | reverse complement strand
TGTGAGTCTTACTGAGTATGAAATAAGGAATATTTTGGATTTATTTGTATTATAAACTGGTATTTTCAAAATTTTGATTTGTGTTAGTATTCATGAAAAGCAGCGATTTGTCAATTATCAATATTAGCTTATGATCTCAGCGTAGCTGATCAGAATACACCCTTTACACAGTTTTTTTTATGCCTATAAGTTGTTGTCGTACTAAAAACACAAAAGCTAATAAACTGTGAATATCATTTCGTTTATAATGTAAAGATGTATTAATTTTAAACATTAATACTACAAAAAATTATTAAGCAATTCAATGATGTACAGCTTTAAGCAATAATAGGAAAAGTAAAATGGAAGTAGATACTTACCAAATCTGTAACTCCCGCAAACACTAGTAAACCAAGAGCTAAATTATAATTGTCTTGAAGAATCAGATAACCCAGATATGGAGACATTGCTATTCTTGTGACACATAGGATATTTGGCACAGTGAAGACATTTTCTTTCTGAAAACAAAACTTAATAATGTAGTGTTTGTTTACATATTGAAAACTTCCATTTCATTCTAAATAAATAAATAAATTATTTCAATTAGTTATTTTCAATGTTTATTAAAATTAATTTAATGCATGTATAAAATATTACAAGAATATTTAGTGTTTTATGCGACATTTGTAATAAGGCATACCTCTGCTACTTCTTCAAATTTTTCCCGGACTTTAGCTTTGGTTTCTAATATATCCTTTATCAGATGATCCTTTTTCTCTCTCAATTTTTGTTCAGTGACTACTTTTTGTTGTTTTAAGTCCCGCACTAATTCTACACCTTTTTGACGAATTCTCTGCTCTGTCTCTTTTATTTGTTCGCGTCTTTGTTCAATAACATCTTTTAAAGCTTCAGCTCTCTTCTCTAAATTTATAAATTGTTTTTTGTTGTCTGAAGAATACACACACACTATTGATGAAAGTTTTAAGGGATACCGAACCACGCATCGTTTTTTTGTGAGGAGTTGATGTACTGTGAACACACTGTACGATCGGTATTGATTATTAAGTATTGCTTGTACTTGTTTCAAAAAGTTGTATGTCTTAAATCGCATAATTTCAGAAATCAAAATAACAGTGTGTTAATTATTTTTACTTAGATAATTTTGTGCCGCCGGGATTAGGAAAAGACAGTGACAGTGACAACTGTCGAACGGTGCAGACAATATACTAAAACCTAATAGAGTATTTAAGCTATCAGGTACGTAATTGATACATTTATTATTACAGGTTAATAGTTTATTATTATAGAGCATACAATGGGCGTGTAGACAAATTTTGAATTGCGCGTTTATTCGATATATATATATATGTGTGTAATGACAGCGAAAAATATATTATTTCAGTACAGAATTGTGTTATAAATAATATTTTTGCCTTTTTGTGCCGTATTTCAAATGAGCGCGAAAACGCTCCAAGTGTCATGGCGAATGCTTGTAACGTCACGATTCAATAAGCGCACTAAGCAACAACTAAACGAAATTCAGGAATGTTTACTGAGGTGTGACGTCATGCGCTCTGATTGATGTTTCAGTTCAAGATGGCCGATTGCAGTTTATTGACGTATTATTTTATTTAAAATAAAAATAATCGTATGGTAATATTAGAAACAGATTTAATTTTATGAGTTATCATTCCATAATATATTACATAATATCATTTAATCCTTGATTCTTAATTACTGTTATCACGCCTATTACTGGTATAAGTAAGTGGTCGTATAAAATCGGTTTTTAGTGCTCTTTACAATAAAGTCAAATGGGGGCCAGTAAAATAATAGTACGCAAATGAAATGAGAAAAAGATTTATTATCTTATTTTGTATATAATATCATGTATACTTAATCTATTAACAGGAGATTTTCTTTTTGCAGTTTTAGTCGTGGTTGTAGCCAATGGGAGAGATTATAACTTATCTGTTTATTAATTCGTCATATTAATCAGCTGGTTCAGTCGTTTGTTGTCGTTTACATTTGTCAAAGTCAAATTTTCGCTGGCTGCGATAAAGGTTGTTTGTATTGTATTACAAAGTTTGTTTAGTTTTAGAGTGGTTCCAACTTATGATATTAGATTCAAAATGTTTGACGCCATACGAAGACATTGAACGGTGAGAATATTAATTATTTGAAATAGATAAATAGAATCATTTTTATTTACGACATTTTAGTCATACCTGCATGTCCAAGGTTTTGTGCAAAGTTAGCAAATACGAATCATTAGCATTATAATATACGAGTCTTGTTTGTCTAAACGAAAGGTTATTACTTTTACCTATACTTATTTTCATACAAAGCATACTGCCTTTATACATTATTTATTGGCCTATTTTTAATACATCGTATCGAAACGTTTCGTAGATACACCCGATATTTACAAACTGGCACAATGTATGATTTTATTTACAAACGGTTGAATAATCAATTTCCAGTGCAAAGTACAATGTTAATCTTTTATACCTTATTTAGTCTAGTGTGTTTCATAGTTTATTATAACACAATACTTTAATCAACAGAATTTAAAATGAAGGAAGAAGAACTGAAATATATGTTACGTCTTTTAGACCATCTGACTGTGGATATATATAACGTAAGTTTGTGTTTATCTTTTTTTAGTTTCATCACATTATGTATAGTGGTGCTGTATTACTAAAACACTAATTTATCTTGACAGGAAATTGTACAAGTTTTTTACTGTATGCGAGATGCTGAACCAATAAAAGTATTATCAGATGAGACAATAAAATTCCTTGAACAGAATTTGAAAATCAATCCTGTAACAACATCAACAATTATTAATTATTTACAAGAGAATTTATCAGAGAATGAGATAATAGTACAAAAATTACAATCATTGTACCTAGATATATTGAAATGTGAGTTATCAGATAGTATCACTAATGTTGATAGAGTAACCACTCTCTTGTCAGTTGTGAGATGGAAAGGAAATTTCATACCCCAGTTCACTGATGACATATTAAAACAAATTCCATATGAACTTTTTCGACAGCACAGAAAACAAATTTTGATTAGCTTACTGCTTCAGGGAAAACCTGAACTACTGAAAGTAACCTCAGATTTAATCCATAAAAATGAACCCCAGAAAAGATTTAAACTAACAGCAGAGTACATGCTGGAACTCTGCTACCAAGACAAGACGCATTGGCTAATGAAAGCTGCCCATGTATACAAGCAGCAGCTACTTGACATGAAAAATGTTACTTTCGAAATTAATAACTTCACCAAACAAATGTTGATAATGGTGTTGATTGACCTTACAAATTGTCCAGAGACTTATGACCTGCCATCACTGGTGCATCAATTGACTAATATATTTTCAATCCTAGACAATTACACAACAGTCGATTGCCAGCTTCAATTTTATATAACTGAAGTGAAACGAGAACTGACTGTAATCAAATTTTGTTTAGAAAACAATTCTACAATTTTAACAACATCTATATTCAATCGAGTTCTGACTCAGAGTGCATTGACTGTCATATCTCAAGTGTGTAGGCTGTCTAAAGTTGATAGATATAAAGTATCGAGACTTCTGAACACTAATAATGATTTTATTAATGAGTTGATAACCTTAAGTAATAAAATTGGCGATAAAATAGTGAAGCAAACTGATCTAAACTGGGATATTTCCACATATAATAGTTACTGTGTAATCACCAAGATAATAGATGCCATAGTAACTTCATCAGAAGAAGAGAACGTTCAAGATATTACAACAATATTTGATGACATAAAACGTCTCATTTTATCTATCCAACCATTGCAATGTTGTATTGAAAATATTGAAACAATTTTCTCATGTCTTTTTATAAGATACGAATATTTTTCATGCCCTGAACACAATCAGGATTATCCTTGCGGCACCCATTCAGAATGTTCATACTTCTATTCAAAAAAGCCAAATAAATTACCAAAGAGTATAAACAGCTCTAGTTCGGGCTTTATGTGTTCAGCATTAACGACACAAAATATATTGAACACTCTGAAAGTGTGTTTAGAAATATTGGTAGAAAAGCATGAAAAAACCAATGTTAATACAAATGAACATGACATGGCGAGATTAAAAAGGATCGTAAATGTGGTAAATCACTCAATTTGGAAAATGCAGTTGGTATCAACTCTCTCCCCAGACATGCACCCGTTACAGCTCAAGCTGTGTTTAGATTATGTAAAAGTGGATGATAGCAGTGAAGATGATGATCGTGAAATGGATATTAAGCCGCCTAAAAAGAAACCTAAATCTAGGAAGCGTCACACTAATTCCAAATTTGATTTAGATCACAATATGCATGCTTCTACAATTTCGGCTTCAGATGAAAGTAAGAACATACATATTATTTTTTTAATAATTTCATTGTCCCTAACATTCTCTATAACATTTCCTAAGACTGCTAATATGTGTTATATTTTTCAAGACTATTCTTTGATTTACAGCATATGCTGTGAAAGAGAACAGCATTGATTTTATCTCAATAATGCTGGCTAAGCCCACATGTCTAGTGGCTTTAGCACTGTATCACAATGATTTTTCTAAGGCAAATCAAATTTTAGAGGTAAGATGAATTTGAAATATACACAGAGACAAATTTCCTACTAGCAGTTTTAGTCACAAATAATTATAATTTTGATATTGTCTGTAAAAACACCTGCATAAACAATAAAATCCGTAAAGAATTTCCATACTCCAATATAGTATCATTAACCTCAGCTCAAATACAGGTACTGTGTTCGTAGTTCATGCTATTATTTCACATTTATTGTATCATTCAAAAGATTGAAAGATATTTTACATATTATACATTTGGTTTTATGTATGATTACAATATGTTATGTTGGTTACATTTGCATAAGATTTTTGAGCACTTAAACCCTGATATGCTGCGTTCTTATTTAGGCATCATGATTTTAACAAATGGTTAGTTAAATTTTCAACAAATTTCAAGATCTAGAAACATGTTTGAACTGAATACCTTTCAGATGTTCGATTTAGCAGATTCTGAAATTGCGACTGAAGTTACTTTTACGGAGCAATTGCGTCATTTGGTGGCAAAAATAAAAAACATATTATATTATAGAGACTGCTCTAGATTTTCCACCAAGGAGCTATCGGCTTTATCGATTGTAGCCACAGAAGTAATGGGACATGTAGAAGGATTTCTTGCTTCAAACATAGCACCCAATTCTTTCGATATTATGGAATTGGGGGCACGTCATCCGCATTTACAATTGTATAGTCATCAAAATGCACCTTTCATTAATGCTGTCGATATATTGCTCAGCAGTGGTTTAAACAGAGAGATTACTGATGGATTAATTAACGTAGTCGAAAGAAAACTCGTTGAGGTGAAAAACAGCACTGATGTAGCAGCCGTAAAGAAAACCAATTACATAAAGTTTGTTGGAGACATAGTAATGGTTACGTTTGAAATCTTCGGTGATTCAGAAAGTTCTTTTGAATACGCACATAACATCTGCAGTTTAATCACTGATTGCCGAATACCCATTAAATATGATGAGTTCTGTGTATTAAACGAGCTATCGAAAGTATTGAGGCAGTCCTGTCACGACTTAGATGTTGTTATCAACTCGTCTAATACAAATGAACTGGATGAAAACTTATTGAAAAAGTATCATCAGATTTACATGAACGTGGTAGCGACTTCCGACAAAGATATATGCAATATCGGAGAGGTATCTCGTCAAGGGACTAAAAAAGAAAGAGTTCATTATTTACGGATGTGCTACATGTATTGCAAGTCGGTATCGCAACTCGAGCAAGAGGATCGAGCTCCGGAAACCAATATGGATGAGCCATATTTTGCAATATTAGACAGACCATTACATGACATATTTGGTAACATGATCAATAATAAAGAAATGCCCGTAACATATTTAGAACCTATCTGTAAGAAATTGAACGTGAACTTAATACCGAAACTCATATTGAATTTCTGTCCGCCTATAACCCTAATGGGGTCACATAAAGAAGCGAGCGAAGAGAATTTTATAAATCTACTACAGGTTGTGTACGAATTTAAAAATTCAGAAGAAAAGTTATTCATAGATCACACGGCTGATTTTGCGCCACTCCCTCGAAAGCCTGATCCTCAGTGCCTCACTTACGTTGTACTTCACAACTGGGTTTTGGCTCATGTTATCAAGAAAATTCATACATCTTTGAATGAGAGCAACATGCAGCATAGTATGGACGCTCGTACAAAATGCCTTAATAAATACATGGAATTGGACAGATTTGACCAAACCAAAATTCTGTTCGATGGCAATAAGTATTTGGCCTCCCTTCACACTGTAATTGATTTGAACAAGCTCTTCACTTTTATGCCGCAGCTAATAGAGTCTGGTAAAATGTTGCAGTGCTTAAAATTGATCGATTCTTTATCTGAGCGCCAACTAATGTGCAGTGCGAATTTGATGAATTTAAGAGACCTTATATTGTTTAAACTGGCCACGAATCCAAAACTTAGTAACAACTGGAAGTATTGCCAACACCTTAAATGTCCCGAACTAAAGTTAGATTTAATAGTCAATAATTTAGACAACTGGCCAGCGGACGGAGCGTTGGAGGTTCTGGATTATTTACGTTTCACTTTGAACCAAAGTTCTCTAGAAGAAGGCTTATACGAAAAATGTACTAGTTGGATGACTAGAATACCATTGTATGAACAGGTAACACTTTTTAAAAATTAATTGAGTATTTGAACAACAGTAGTGGTCCCTCAGGGGCGGAAAGTCGACCGTAGTTTATTAAACCAATTTTAAATTTTAAGGCATATATTTTTCTACAGTTTTACTGTTAATCAATCAATTTTAATTTTTAGATATCATCAATAATGAGCGTCAATCACTGGTACAATATTTATAAAATGTCCATTGAAAATCCGGAGAGTATTATTGAAGTGCTTATGGATAGTCAGCAGGTACCTACACGTTTTTTTCAAAATTTTAATTTACGCTTTATTTACATTATGATCGTGTAATAATTGAATTTTTTATTAACAGTTCAAACTGTGCTTAGAATGGGCTGATGTACATGATATATCAGAACATATGAAAAATTTGATCGTCGTGAACCTTTTACGTCAACTGTTTGAGTATACTAATCAAGCCACTCCGGAAATGGTAAAGAAATTTCTAGCGCGACTTTCAACATCCCAAGCAATAGATCTTATTCAAGAAGAAATGTCCAAAGTCCGTAACGTGGAAATACTTCAAGTTTGCATTGATTTCATATCCGAAAATTTATTCGACTGGAAATCATTCGAGAACATTAAAATTGGACTACAAATAATGAAAGAAATCGATGTAAATCTGAGAAACATATTTTGGGACTTGATAGAGAAACCTTTGCTCATGATAGAACAGTTTCTAATGAATGGTAAACTGGAAATATTGACTGATATCATAAACAAAATCTCGTCGAATCTTAAGAATGATCCGAGTGGAGAAAATTTGTACTATAACATCAAGTCAATAGAATCTTTGGTTATATCTCGGAATGCTGTGGATGCATTGTTGAGATATTACGCGGAAAAAGCGTTGGACATGAGGAATCCGACAAACGTCCCTCCCACACCACTGAAGCCTTGGGACGACTCCCTCTTGCAGTCAATAGATTCTATCAACTTGGAGGCAGCTTCCAAGCCATTCGTGATGCCCGATCGAGTGCCCACTAAGGAACAGTGGGTGGAAGATTACACGACAGACCGATGCATGTTGTGCAAAATATCGATATTTTCAATGATCATTCGAAGACATCACTGCCGCCGCTGTGGAAGACTTGTATGCCACGCTTGTTCGAGAAATCGAATGCATGTATGTAACGTAAATTAATCTATATCATGGAACGGTAAAATTGTAATTTTAATCAAACCCCTCCCTCGACGCAAGTTGTTATTGCTAGGGCTACCAAGTAGCAGTGCTTGTATTTTTCTATTTCGATATTAACGTTGTGGTTAGCAGACATACAACAAACTTACTTTGTACTTAGACCGGATTTCACCAGTATCGCTATGCGTATAAACGCGTGTAAAATTTTTGAAATCAGACGCGACTCTCATAAGGCTTAGTTATATATTTTTTTTAATTATCAACCCTTCTAACCTTTAACCGTTAGACAATGATTTCCTTTTAGAGTGCTCAAAGTTAGGGTTATTATTTAGCTATGCTCGTGTATACTATCTGTACTTTATTAATGCTATTCAAACTGTAGGTGCCTACGTATCCCAGTGGCGTTAAATTCCGCGTTTGCGACGACTGCTTCTTGCAAACGATGAACAGGAGAACGAACCACGATCAAGACAATATGGCGTTGAGTAGCAACTCGGACTCGGCGGGCAGCGGCGTCACGTGCATGGACTGGTGCTTGTCCGTCAACGCGAACCGGAACGAAGCCGTCCGCGCCGAGTTCAGCTACGAGTTCACGCCCAACGTCACTCTGTGCTTGACCATTATGAAGATGCACAGTATCAACTTGGATTACCCCAGGTTTGTGGTCGTATTTTTACCCGACTGCAAGGAGAGGGCTATGTTTTTCGCGCGTATTTACACTTATTCCTGTAACTTTATATCGCGATCTACACCGTTTCACTAATTCGAGCTCTAGTTAGAGTGTCCGTCTGTGAAACTAAAGTATCCGAAATTTGTGATTGGCTTTTAGTATAAAAACAATCCTGATTTTTTTCACTCTCAACTCTCAGATGTTTTAATTATCCAGGAAAACTTGGTTACTACTATATATAAATAAGCGCGTGTCTGTTTCACACTAGCGCTAAAAATAGGTGCAGTTACACCTGTGGGCGCACATTATACAATAGATTCTGGAACCTTCCAGTGTTCCTTTTTCAAGATGAATTAACTAGGACTACCATTAAAATTTTGTCTACTTTTCTATGACACTGACACTCGTAACGTCCTTACAGATTGGGTATCTATCGAAATAGAGCGAAGCTTTACCATATGGCTGCTTTTCATGAATACTCACACAACTCAAAATTTTGAAAATGCCATTTTATAACACAAATCCAAAATATTCCTTATTTCTTACTCAGTAAAATTCACATTGATAAAGGCAAAACCGGCATAATGTCGCGCAAAAATGTCGTTTTCTAATTGGTTATTTTTTACAATATTGTTTAGTTTAGTTTAATTTTCAAATGGCTACCATTGCGATATGTTGTCTGTTTATATTCTGGATGGAATAAAGATTCTCTTTCTAGTTTTCAATGTTTAGGATAAGGTCTCAGCGTTGTCACCATGATACAATTATGACTAAAAAATTAAACATGACTGTTGCTTCAATACTGCCATTATGAAATGACTATGTATACCTTTAGAAAGGCCTGTACCGCTAAGCAGCTGGCATTGTCCGGTAGCAGTATCTGCTCCACCTCGTAGGGCTGGAACAATTTCACATTGTCCGGCCATGGCTCTTGAGCTGGAATGACAAAGTACTAAATGAGTTATGTTCATTACACATATCGTCGTTGTCAAACCCAAATCTGCTATGTGCCAAAAGTGTACTTTTGAGATATTGACAAAAGAAGTTTTCCTGAAAAATTTAACATGAAGTGTGTAGTATGGGGCAATATCTCACATAGCAGTTTCTACTTAACGAAGTTCTTGTCGCTGCACATAGCATATTTAATTAAGACTATTGGTATAATAAGATTATTGGTTGGTATACATAGGAGTTTTTTTATATGATAGATATGATAGTGAACTATCCGCTATAGTCAAAATCTTGAAATCTCAAAAAGTGCACATAGCAGGTTTTGGTTTGACAATGACGTTATCCTTAGTGCTATAAAACCATTCAGTTTCATTATCACCCTGGACAATAAATGTTTATATTCATTTGCATTCTACAAATAGGCATCATAGCATAAAGAGTTGGAAATGCATTGTTGGTTTAAGCACTATATTACAAAATATATGCAGAGTTTTAGTGTAGTGATTAATTTTTTTGTGGAATAAAAAGACATGATGAAAATTTTATACAGTATATAGATTACATGTGGCAATGTAGTAAAAAACTTTGATTCAAATGATTTCTAGAAATTTTAATGGTTTTGTTATATCATTACATAGAATTTTATATGCAAAATGGATATTTAACATGTGTATAGGTGTGAGACATTGAAGATATCATAAACCAAAATATTGAAAGCTATCCTAGTACATCTTATAATACCCCATGCTGAATATGTCAATTATAATCGTTTGAAAGTTTGCAATGCTACCCTTTTTAGTAATAACATCAGATCAGTTTATAAGCAAGAAACTGTTCTTTGAATGAGGTTTATAATTAAAGATTCTTTATGCATTTTGTCTGTGTAATAGTTTAAAACAAGCACTAATTTATAGGTTAATTTGTATGATTACTGAAATACAAAATGAGGTAAATTAATGAATTACTGCTCAATTACTTATGCGAATACTTTATTAATATCTATAATTTGAATACACAATAACTTATTGTCCCTCGTATGAATCTCCCGGCATTTCTCCTCCGGGAACTAACATTGCGATGTTGTTACCGTTTAGCAATATTTGATCCAACTTAGTTATCTTCCTCCCTTCCGGCGTAGATTCGTATTCGGTAACGTCGTCTAATAGCATATTTACGAAATCATCGAATCCTTGAAGTGTTCCAACCATTTCCTTGTCGTTTTTCATAATAATGTGAATCCGTGAACCTATGCACTTATCGACAAGCTCTAGAGGTAACAATGTATTGGGATTCGGTAAAGCCTGCGACATTTTTTATGACGAACTATTATTTAGTTGTTAAATGAAATAAGTTATTTATTTTTGCACTTTTAATTCTGAAGCAACGTTTTAAACACAGTTAACAATCACATCGCTTTTACTTCGACACTGACATTGACGTAATGTCTATGGTGGAAGGTTAGACGAGTTAGGCGGCCATGTTTTGTTGTCATCATTTCAATTAAAAACATTTATTGAGATATATATGAAAAAAACATAAGAGTTTAAGCTAGTTTTATTATAATGTAGTAATTATGCAACAATTTTTGCCAAAGAAGGGCTTGTTATTATATTGAATGTGTTACAAACGGCCACGAGTTTATATTTCCGATGATATGGCAACTTATTAAAAAAAACATATTTGACAGATATTTCAATTCAAAGTTGAATAAGCGTTACTTCGAAAATAACGACAGTATTTAAGAACAAGTGATCACGAATTGTTTTTCGAATTGCCAGGGAAGTGATTGTTGGGGAAAATGGCAAAAAACTATATTACGAATTTTCGCGGTGAATTAAATTACACTCCGGGCGGAAAATTGCAGATAAAAGAAGAACCAATGACTCCTATTGAGTCTGATTTTGGTGATCACAATAAATTGGATTGTTCGTTTGAAAATGGATTGATGAGAAAATCTTTATCTATGAATGATATAGCGGCACTTAAAGCAGACTTTATAAATTTGGAATTTAATGATGACCAACAAGATATTTATCAGAAATATCGCAAACCTACTGAAGCTCCTCACGAGCTGTCCAGAACTAGATTTGTATCGATGGCTGAAGCCATTTATCATTATCAGCGAGATACACCTGGTCGGTTTCATTCTTCACGGCCTAAAATTTATCGATCCAATGGTGCCATTGGACCGTCGGGGCTCACAGTTCCTCAGTCACCGATGTTACGATGTAAGGCACGTAGCAGGCCACACCACATTCTGTCACAAAAAGAAAAGGAAGAATTAGAAATTGAAGAAATCAAAAAGTTTAAAATCAAAGCCAATCCAATACCTAAATCTGTCATTGAGGGCAGTAAAAACTTGCCAGATATTCCCAGAAAACCTGCAACAATACCGGAACCATTTAAATTAACTGAGATTCCTAAGAAAGCGGTCCAGTCTCCAAATCAGGCCCCAAAATTCAAAGCCCGCCCGGTGCCCAAGCACATACTAGAAAAACCTCAGATACCCATTAAACTTCCAGTGCAAATAACTAAACCTGTTAGTCCCAACTTACATTATAGAAGGGCTCGGTCAGCTGAACAGATGCAATCGAACAACAAGATGGAAGGTGTTAATAGACAAGATGCACAGAAACATATAGAAATAGTAGTACCTCGCCATGGCCCTCTTAAACCTGAACCTTTCTCATTTGAAAAGAGGGATGAAGAGTTAAAGAGACGTAGAGAGGAAAGAATCAAGCTTCAAATACAACAAGAGCGACAGCTTGCATCACAATTCAAAGCGCAGCCCTTGCCTGGTGCTGTCAAGAAACAGATGAGAAATTCTGCAACTAAGAGTAGTGCTTCTAGTATCTCATCAGAAAATAAAGAGAACCATACTAAGTTTGAGGCTAGACCAGCTACTGTGCTGTATAAAGAACCATTCATGCCTGTCCTACAGCGGAACCAAATAAACCCGAAGCCATTTAATTTCACCACTGAGAAAAGAGCTGCAGAAAGAGAAGAGTTTGAACGCTTTCTGAAAAAGAAAGAGGAGGAGAATGAGAAATTAAGAAAACAAGAGGAACAAAAGCAGTTAGAAATGGAGGAATTGGAGAAGGCAGAGTTGAGAGCCAAATGTATTCATCATGCCAAACCAGTCCCAATGTTGGCTCCATTTGTTCCAGAAAAATCAGTGGTACCTATAACAGTGCCCCAGACACCTAAGTTTGTTAGGAGGTTGAATCAGAAATAGCTTATTAGAATTAGAAATTCAATGACATTTCATTTTCTTTGCCCAGCTAATTTACTTTTAATATGTTAATATTCGAGTTATATGACATTTTTTTCTATTAGGACATTAATCATGATTATTTTTATCATAATAGGAAATTTTATAATATAACTTTTGTATACCGTTAAGTACTGTAATATACATTATTTGCGCTTGTAATAAAAATATTGAAATGTCATATTTGTTTTATTCTTTGTGTGTATATGGTTTTATTACATTATTGAATTAATTAAAAAAAATATTAAATTAATTGGAAAAATCATATGTAATTATAACTGGTACAATTCCACATATGTATGTGGCTTTGTTCACACAGGAATTGTATTACCAGAAACCAATAAATGCATTAATTTTTTTAATCAATAATATAAATGGAAAAATTTTAATTTTAATCTTCCAAAAGGTTTTGGTTGTGTGTTCTCTGGATCAGGTCACCTAACAGTTTTGTATATGTAGATAATAAATAAATGATAATAATGAAAGAAAACATTGTGGGGAAGCATAGAAACCTTAATTCTCTTTTTTTGACCCTTTTATATTGGTCCACTGCTGGACCATATCTCCTCTCATAGTTAATTCCCCATAATGTTCTGAAAGCTGTGGGGAGTCGACCAAATCATACTTAACTTGCATGGAAGGTTATGATGTTAATCTTTAAGAGGACATTAATATAAAAGTCCAAACAAAAAAAAGGTGCTATTGATCTCTGTAGACACACCAAATACGTCACTGTATTGTTTTTGAAATAAAATGCTTTTTCATCTCCATATTATCTTTCCCTACAAATTCCTTATTGATAATATTCTCATGAATAATTCCATGAAACTATTGTGCAGGACGACGTCGGCATGTGGGAACCCTTGGCCTTAGCTATTAAGAATTTAGTTATAAAAACACTGTAGAACAATGTAATTCGTGTGCAACGTTTCTCAATAGTACTAAGACAACATCTGTAAGCAATTTAAATAATTGATTAAATATTTCAATTGAAATAATTGATTGTTGTCATGTGTGTTGATATTTGTCAATATTTAAAAACTATCCTTTTCAGAAGCGACCAGGAAAGTCAGCTGAGGAGCTTCAAGAAGAGGAAGAGTTACAGTTGGCACTTGCATTGAGTCAGTCTGAGGCAGAACAGAAAGAGAAGGAGAGGCGCTTTCGCTCACACATAGCACCAGATACGTCATTGCATCCTACAGGTATGATGAGACTTGTTTTATTAACTCGTGTAATATTTGATACACATTAATTCTATAAATTCACATATCAGAGACATTAAACATTTTTTTTTAATATACACTTATTTTCCAGTATCTCCAACGCCATCGTCGGTGAGTGCTTCGCCTGAGCACAACATCGCAGCGAGTACAGAGCTGTCCCGTTACCTGGACCGTAGCTACTGGGAACAGAGGCTGTCGCGAGACACCGCCGCCGCGCCAACCGCGCCTTCGTCCCACGGGACACATGACTCTGCTGAGGTTCAAATTTGACATATGCCCTAATATCTATTTATTGTGAGACTCTCGTCGTTTTGTCACCCTGAGGCTCATTTTCAACAGCCCTAGTAACACATAACATCCAGACAGCCTGGAAATATACTTTTTGTTATTTATTTGTAATAAATTAAATATTTTTAAAATAGGGAACAGGAAAAAAATTAACTTTCAGTACATTCATATGCCTAACTTTGTTTGATTATGTACGTTGCCTAATTAAAGTTAATAATGATTTTATTAGGACTTTATAAAACCGACAACGAACAAAGCCCAAGAGGATGATGTTGAAGATAAGGAAATTGATGATTTTGTGGAATCTCTTAAATCTCAAGTGGAAATTTTTGTCAATAGGATGAAGAGTAACTCATCTCGGTATGTTTTGCTAAAATGTTCTACATTAAATGTAAGATTTTATGTGGCTGTGATTAATTTAAATAGCTTATAAAATATTCTGCCATTACAGAGGACGTTCAATCGCCAATGATACGTCGGTTCAAACACTTTTCATGAACATCACAGCAATGCATTCCCGATTGTTAAGATACATTCAGCAGCAAGACGATAAACGCGTTTACTTGGAAAGCTTACAAGTAAGTAGTAGTCAAATTGATTCACATATTTCATAATAAAGAAAACATTGTTTGCGTTTCGATTGAGTCAATTATTTCACGTTATATTTAAAAAAAGTTTATTATTTAATGATACTATATATACTACATAATATAATAAATGCGAAAGAGTGTTTTTATTCCTTCTTTTACGTCAAAATGGAGCAACGGGGATCAATGTAATTTTTGATGTGGAGATAGTTTAAGGCTGGACAGCACATAAGCTACTTTTTTGCGGTAAACTATCTTATTTGACCACGGGCAAACATATTTAAATCAAATACGCACTAAAGATTATGCTAACATTAATGGTATGCCGTGTGAACAAAATAAATTCTTTCAACCTAGCCCCCAGCCAAGCCATGAGTAACAGCTAGTGTACAATACATTAATATTGTTTGCAATATTATATACCCTACTAGCTGTCCCCCACGATTTCACCCGCGTTAATAAGAGAACAATCCATTAAAACACTATTTTAAGAACATCATTCTATGATTACTATAAAAATTACATGGAAGACAGAATAATAAAGGAACGCTTTTTCGTTGCTTCTCTACTCCTATTACTCAAAGCGTGATGTTATATATAGCCTACAGCCTTCCTCAAAAGGTAGACTTAACACAAGTAGTAGAATTCTACACAAAAGTTATTTTTCAATTCGAACCATTAGTTCCTGAGATTAGCGCGTTCAACTAAACAACCTCTTCAGCTTTGTAATATTAATTTCCGAGGAGCTCCTTGAGTTATGTTTAATACAAATGTAATAAAATGTTTTTCGTTACAGGACAAAGTAACTCAAGTGCGAGACAGTCGAGCGGCGTTGGACACGTTGCGCGCCGAGCACGCCGCTCGCATCGCGCAAGCGGCGGAGGCGGCCGAGCGCCAACGACAGATGCAGATGGCGGCCAAGCTCCAGGCCATGAGGAAGAAGAAGCACGAGTATCTGCAGTACCAGCGGCAACTGGCGCTGCAGAGGGTACAGGTATGTACCACTGCCAATATTAAACACTCAATCAGAATCTGATGGTTGTCAGGGATATTTGTACATCATCCTTCATATCTGACTTTCGGTATGCCTTCAGACTAATTGGGAAATAATTATTTTTTTCGCCTCAATAAGTATTTATAGATTATACTGCTATAAGCTTGCCCTCTCAAGATTTACCTGTAACATGTAAGAATTATTATACCAAAAAAAATTATGTTTCATAAGTTTATTATTTTGTAGGAACAAGAAAGAGAAATGCAGATGCGTCAAGAGCAACAAAAGCATCAATACATGATGTCCGCCAATAGTGGCTATTACATGCCCGGCGTCTCAATGCATCAGTTTCAACCTGGCTACCCAAATCAACCTATGTATGCGAGTCCACAGTTCCACCCTCAAATGATGCCTCAACCGACCACAGATGGTACCAATCCTATGCCTGGACAACAACAAATGTCGCAAGCTAATGTGCCCATGACCATGAATCAGATGGGTCTTATGTCACAATCTATGCCTCAAATGTCAAACTCATATTCTATCACAACATCTGGTGTCCAGATTAGTCAGCCTTCTATGACTGTGCAAGCCGCAATGAATCAACCTAATGTACGTCCAACAATGGGCCAGCAGATGCCAATTCAACAGCAGCTAATGATGCATCAAATGCGAATGCCTATGCAACCTGGTGTTCATCAAATGATGCCACCAAATATTGCCAATGGAATGGTCAGACCAGCAGGGCAACAGAATTCGACAGGTGGACAAGTGCCAAAGCAGAATGTACCAAATCAAGACCAACAACCACAAAATACAATGATGACATCTATCTCTATGGGTCAACAAATGAACCCACATAATCCCATGTTTAACATGCAAATGCAAAATATGAGAATGCCTTTAATGCAAGCAAATCAGCTCGGTTCTAGTCAGCAAGTACCTGTTACTGGCTATCAATTGAATATGAACCAGCCAAATCAGCAAACCCATCAAACAAGCTCCCAGGTGCCTAACATTCAACAACCACAACAAATGCATGGACAAAATATGCAAATGCCAGGTCAGCCAATGATGCAGGGACAATTACCAGGACATACACCGAACATGTCTATACCAAATCACTTACCTTCGGCAAGTCAAGGCATATTACCTCAGGGGCCACAAGCAGCACAGTCCCAAGGTCTTCAACTTGCACAACAGCCACAACAGTCTCAAGGCCAAACTATTCCAACGCAAGGTCCATCTGTCCAGTCACCAGGCCAGCAGATGGTTATGCAAGGGCACCAAATGCTTCCCCAGGGTCAAAACATTCCACAGCAAAGCATGCAAGTTATGAGTCAGGGTCCACAGGTACCCATGAATCAGTTATCAGGCCAACAGGGACATATGATACATGGTGAACAACACATGCCAGAACAAATGATTCCAGGCATGTCTCAGCAGGGGCAACAAGCACCCCAAATACAGGAGCAGATGTCTATTCAAGGGCAGCAAATGCCTCATAGTCTGCAAGGTCAACAAATGAAGATACAGTCACAAGCCTTCAATAATGGCCCATCCAGCCAACCCCCTGCGCCAAATCAACAGCAAGTGCAATCACCTGTCAAGTCTGAACACAATAACAATACTGCAGAACTAATAAGTTTTGATTAAATTAAAAAGCACCATAACAAAGGATTTATTTAAAAAGAAAATTATATTATAATATAGAAAAGCATTAATTATAGATTTTAAAGTTATGCAATTATTTATGTAACGTGTTGACAAAGTAATATTCTTAAAATATAGCTTTTCTCGATTTGTGATAGAAAATTATTGACAAATTTAGACAGAATTATATTAAAATAGTATCATCACATTTTCTTTTCTATGTTGTCTCCATTTGTAGTAGCCATTTAGTGATTAGATAACATGCCTTGTAATCTATTTAAATGTGCATACATGTATAATATTTTGTCGTTAGTTAATTCATATATTAATATAAAACATAGAAATTTTAAATATTTTCGTTTATTTTTTTTGCAAATACTTGTTTTGTAATATTTACATGTAAGTTATGATGTATGATACTTTCAAATAAAGTTACAAATTATACATGCATTTCATTTAACAACCAGCCAACTATGTAGTAATAAATACTCAATACCATATTATTGACTCATTTTCTTTGTTGATATCACAGTTAAATTAGTAAAATTCTTGTAAATCTTATGAGACAATTCGTCATTCGTCACGATGCCCCTCGCACTTGGTTAACCGCTACATGTATAGCAAAAATTTATATTACAGTAGTTTAATATTGTGTTCTTCATAAGGAAAGCCAAATTTATTAAATGAGTATGTATGATTTGTATGATTAATAAAAATATTTGCTTAGCTCAAGAGGCCAAATGCATGTTATTTGTGTATCAGAAAAATATTTTTAAACTGTCATTGTTGTCAATTCAATTCGGTTGCATTTTGATGTTTCTTCAAACTTACGTATAGGGAAATCAAACCAAAAAGCGAAAAATAATAAATGTATGTTTATAGTATTGTTGTACTAAGTGAAAACCATATAATTATACATTGCTTTTCATCATGGAAGAGGACATTAATAAAAAACCTTATACAGTATGGCAACTGTTCAATGAGCCGACGATGGTGCTTTTCAAAAATTTAGAATGCGCTGCGGACGGGTTAGATAAATTACTAACATCGATTCTGCAGCTATCTGGGTAACATCAGTTATTATTATTTCAATCATTATTTTAAGAGTTATCAATGTCTGTCCTATTTTTCATATTAAAAGTAAACATTTTTACCGGCTAAGTGGTTCAGGGAGTATATATTTAATAAGCTGCATTCTTTCGCTCCCTCTCAAGTCGAAAGTCGAAAATCTTGCGGACTGGTTGTAATGCTCTCCCGAAATGTAATACTGATTGTGACCCCCCTTTCTTCACTATGTATGTAAAAAAGTTGACAATAATACATACAGTACTCTGGGGATGTAGTTGCATTAGTTAATGTTCATTAATGGCCATATAAGACATTGGGTATAAGTTGACTATTTTCCCCTCTTAAAAAGAAACTGTCTGTGGTCAGTTGACTGAAGCAGTCAAACACAATAATACAATAACCACACAAATACAATACATATTCCATCACGGGTCCGTAACAGGGTAAGCAGAAAGGACCGCCAGAGATATTTGGCACTTGGTGCTTTCTGCTTTCTACCACATATACCTACATAGTTACAAACATTAGGATAGATACAAGAAATAATAATTGTGTTACTAAGTTCCCTCAAATGGCATTAAGATGACATTGAAATATAAATTGCTACGCTGTTAATTACTTATTATCCTGTTTGATGATATAAATACTTTTAATCAATTGGTATTTTGTATTTTTTAGGCCTTGCTTTGAAGTTCTGGTTGCACATGCAGGTTCTATATATCCAGATTCATATTATATTTCCTTTAATACATGGCTCATTGGCAGACTGTTTTATATTTGTTCAGTGGAGAAGCTTAAGAGGTGAGTAGCATTTTCAATGACACAAGTAAAGCTAAATGTGAAATATATATTTTTTAGTGTTATTATCATATCACCCTGGTAATTTATATACTTAAATTTCATTTGATTATGTAAAGCACAGTACAGTAAGCATTGTATAAATAATATGGTAATTTATCTGATGCATGTAATTTAAGAGGGGGTGAAGGGTGCTTCTAGTAAACTTACAACAAAGTTAAAAAAAAGCAATATACACAATCTACTTATCAGAATATCTAATTTAGTATTATTTAAATTGCCATTACATTACATTTTTGGTGATTTATACAATAGCTATTTTATAGGTCATGGTAACTAACAAATGTGGTAATGTCAACATAAAAAGTTTTCAACATTTTTAGATTCCATCTTGCCAGCAAAAATGCTCAACTAAAAATTTTAAATATACTATACATGAACCAGGCCACATTCTTTGATAAACTGCATTCCGAATATTACTCTGTACTGTACCAATTGATTCAGTACTATGAAAATAAATGTAACAATGATCAGTTGCCAGAACTGATTCTTAAAAACTTTATATCGGAACAAATCAATGTACCAAATGTGAAGCTAGACTTAGAGCCCATATATGTGCACGTCAATGACATAAAAACATGTAAAACCTTGATTGATGTAGTGCTACAGCTTCTATCGGAAACAATTCCCCCACAACTGTTAGGTGTCAATAAAAAAAACCAATTAGATATTGAGAACATATTGACTAAAATAGTGACTGTAATAGAAAATTACACTGTGGATTTAAAGCTGATCGCTAACAGTTTCTTTGTGAATCTAATAGAAAACACCAAAGAAAATGCTATTGTTCAATTCAGTTTAATGTTTCCTAAAATCTATGAGGATTATTTGTGTTGTCTTCAAGCTATGGTACAATCAGTGGAAATCCTGTTTAATGTATTTCAAACAGATAAGTTTGTTGTCAATAGTTTCAATACAATGCTTTTACAATTCTTGAAGATGGAAAGTGACACCCTACATAGTAAATATGAAGACATCTTATACACAATATGTGTCACTATCCTTTCACAAAGATATAATGATTTATTCACCAAGGAATTGAGGCTCTACTGTTTGTCATTGAGTAAAATTATTCTGTTTCCAGAAGAGATATTGACTTTGAATCGGAAAGATCCAGAAGAGATATCAATGCTTTTAGAATGTTACAGTGTACAAATATTGACATGTATAGAAAAAAATGTGTCCAATAAAAATCCAGTACATCTAAAAGATAACTGGTATTACAGTCAGTTATTTTCTGTTCTAACTAGTTTGTTGGAATATTGTAAACAATCAGATATTATCCTAGTAAGATATAATCTCCATAGAATAAATGGTGTACTCAGTATATTACAGAGAGTTAACATATGTAATAAAGGACCATTGAAAAATTATACCTGTGATAATACAATTTTATTAATGGACAATAGAATATTAGGGGATGTCTGTGATATGTTACTGGATCTAGTTAATAAGCAATATTATAATATATGTAAGGATAAGAAGTGTTTACATTTGTTTTTGAATATAGCGTTCAGTGCAGGATCCCTCAGTGAAAAAATGTTAAAAGACAGAACATTAATGCTCCGGTATATTTTTTTCCCAAAAAACTATCCAATTAATTTTACAAAACTATCGGAGATAACTAAAATTGCAATAATAAAGAATGCTATGGCCACAAGAGTAGTGTTGAACAGTAATTTACATGAAAATTGGCTGCAGTTAATCACACCTATAATTGAGCCTTTGATGGCAAATAAATCTAATATGTATCCAGAGGTAAGCTCAATTTAATCAAACCACATTTTTTTATTACTATGTCCTGATAAATAAAAGTTGTTTTTATTTTTCAGATGATTAAACTATCTCCGCTACTTCTGTTAATTAATGTGTATTCGGCTAGCAAAATCATAGGAGATATATTGATTCCAGCATTCATGACCAAGGATGATGATGTGCAAAAGAAACTTTTAAATGTTATACCAACTATAACTTGTGTTAGTCTTGGAACATGTTGTATTGTGCTCAGTTCCTCCAAAGAGGCTATCGGACATACAGTGTTCACAAATGGAGAGGTGGACATTACTCTTATATGTGAGATGTGCCATAACAGTGATAAAGCGAATACTACGGCTCTGGAATTTATTGATAAAATCAAGCGACAAAACAGAGTGTTACATTCAATTACACATTCCCAAGATGAACAGGTCATTCATAAAGGCCTTTGTAATATATTAACAAAATTTTTAAATTTCAAACAGTATGTAAAAATTGAGATTGAATACTGGTACCTGTTTAGATGCTTATGCAATCATTATAATGTATTTGACTTTGAATTAACCATTGATATTATAAGCGAGAAGAATGCTCAATATATAATAAAAGCAATGAAGCCCTTGTTCGATATCTATGAGGTACAAGATTTTAGGTCCAAAATAGTTGGTATTTAAATTTCGTAATAGGTATAATTATATCATATTAATTACAGGATCGAGAGGACTGTAGATGGAATGCACAAAAAGAAAAAGTATTTAATGTGTGCACAGATTTACTTATGAAGTCAACAAAGTCATCTTTAGATAAAAACGATTATAACAGACAGACCAATATATTAAATTATATAATGGATTTGGGAATGTGCCATAACGATAAAATTATATTGCCTGTCACCAGGCTCTTGATATATTATATTATGTGTCCACAATGCACAATAGGGTCGAAAGCTGTTGTGTATTTGCGGAATGTTTGTGAAGCTCAAGGATATACACCAAATCAAGTGTACCAAAGATATAAGAATGATTATTGTAAGCTATTTGTGGAATGCAGCCTGTATAATTGCAAAGAATTTGCTGTATCGCTTTTAAAAGTTGTGAGAGCCTTTGGATTTGCTGGCTGTCGGGATTTCATTTCTAAGGACATTCACTATTTTTTGCCATATTTAATTCCTCATATTGTATCAGTACAGGAGGTTCCTTCTATGATAGAGGAAATAGCATCATTGGTTCAATGTTCCGTATCCGATTTTTTGATAGAGAAGTTCCCTTACATTTACGTTCATCTTTTCATGGACCAATCAAATGAGGCTGTAAACAAAAGTTATGAGATGATTGAAAAATATACAAAAATGTCTATATTGGCTTTGGTAAAGAGGCATTTTATATTTATTTTGACCGAATTTTTACTGCAATACTGCTGCAACCCAGATAAAGTTCTCGATGCCTGCAGATACTTGGCAATGAATGATCCTGAGGATTCCAGTTCTTGTAGAAATTTAAATACTTCCCAGATAGCAGATTTTATTAGCCCCAAATTCTTAGGTGTGCTGGCTTATTTCGATCGTAAATTTATGAATGCCAAAGTAGCTTTGTCTGTTAAACGTACGGCTTTACAAAGTTTCTCGGATATCATGCGGCTTATGGGAGTAAAGTACTTGACTCCTCTGAGATTCAAAGTTCTGGCAACACTGAGGTCAGCCATGCCACTGGCAAAAGATTTTCCCAAAATCCTAGCAGAAGCCTGGGGCTCGTTTATACGTAATATTGACACGATGAGTTTGGGCCCCATGTTGACAGATTTAGCAGTGTCTTTAATTCACCAGTTTGAATATGCCCCAGATGAAATTGACCACAATTTTCAATATTTGATATTGAATCATGAGACTTTGTTGAGTTCATATATACCATATCTTTTCTTTGTATTAAATTCAAATATAAGTCATAAGGTGAAGATCGTTATACAGAAACATGTTAAAAGGACACAGCCTGAAGGTTTCTTAGAGAAGATTAAGTGGTATTTGAAATTGTTACATCCCGAACTTCCAAGTATAAAAGCGTGTGCATTTTCTAATTTAGACGAATTGTTAAAGTCAAATAGAACTGAAATACATAAAGCAATATTTGGAGGGAGGAACATAGATCCTGTTATTCTAGAACTTATTGACGCTTTGTTGAGTGGTAAGCATGTTGATGTTACAGTGTTGTAATAATAGTAACTAAAAAATAATAAAGTCCTTGTAAATAATAATAATAATAGCCCATCCATGGAATATTTACTTTCTTTTTTATACCTTCCATTTATCTAATTTTCTGTTATAATTTGGACAAATTATTAAATATCTATGAATAGTAAGTGCCCCCTTCAGTATATTAGTCTTAATCACTTATTTTTTTCTTGGACCTGTATTCATGGTACCTATGCAGTATTATTATATAGGGTATATAAACTAAAATGGTCTGTTCAATTTTATTTCAGGTTGTAAAGATTCCGACTCCGGCGTATGTGTGGCGAGTGCCGCTTGTCTGGGCCAACTAGGCGCCATAGAAGCTGAACATCTGCCCAGACAATATGTAAAGACAAAAAGTTCACCGTTTCCTTTCCACATAAAGGAGGATTGTTTCGCTGTTACTGCACTCGTAGAGTTATCCAGAGCGTTTCAATACGAAAAGGACACGTCTGTATGTTGATTTGTTCGATATTAGTAGACACTATGAAAATAATATATCTAAGGCCTATGTCCCACTGGCGTTCGTCGAATGGGACCGTCCCTCCGACGCTTGCCCAGCGACAACGCAGCTTGCCGTGACTCGACGAGTATCCACAAAATACACGGCGCGTCCTAAAACCCCCTTGATGGTCTTCCTCTCCTCTTGAGGTCCCCGGGATCTCCATACGGAATGCGCCGTGGTCCTCTAACCTAACTGCTTGTCGCTCTAAAATAAATGTGCAAATAATTTATTTTCTGTTATTACAGAATATGGATTGCTATGCTCTGACAATACAAGAAATATTAAAAGTATATGACATATCTCCGAACGGCAGTAAGAAAAATGTGTGGGACAGCTTACCATCACAAATGCATCAAATAATGACACCGCTTTTAAATTCGAGGTATTTTTACTATCTATACTGTACTATACACAGTAGTAAATTGAGATTTGGAACAGAAATTTAATTTGAGAGTGTATTGATCCAGGTTTTTGGAACTCTGTACAACATACCTGGATTCGGATACAGTTTGCATTTATTTAGTTAGTGATCGTTGAACAGATATTATATTACAATTGGTGATCATAAATTTTCAGATACACATTAGCATATCCGTTCCAACCGAAAAAAGTTCATCCTATATTTGGATCGACATATGCTACTACGTTTTATGAATGGGCGCACAAGTAAGTATCCGACTCTGATTCTTTCGATAATGTCGTTGTTAAATGAAGATCTTACAAAAGCCCCAAACGAATGTAAAGTCCTTTAGTGTAGTGTTTCGAGAATAGGATTACTTAATTGTTAACATACTGATAATTAGCCTTATAAGTACTAGTTTTATTAACTTAGTAACAATTCACTGCAAACACAAACTTGCCATTGAAAATATGTAGGAACTTAATCTTTTTCCTAACTCTTTTTTAAATAAAACGATTGTTATTCATGTTTTAATATGAAATCTTCAGCTGGACCGGTCAGCTGATATCCTTTGTCGAGTCGGACATACGGGAATTGCTGCGTGCGGTCCATCCCAGTATGCGGCGCGATTCGAGAACTTTCTTTCTGTTTCTGCCGTACATATTTTTGCACGCGATATTGTCGAACAACACGCAGTACATCAAGAAGGAAATGCTCGCTGTTACAGGTATGCAGGAAGCTTACGGAATATCGCCCGTACAGTGCAGGGGTAGTGAATTATTCCCTTGGTAATACAATAATCTAAGTATATGCGTGCGTTTTAGTCGTTACATGACTTACTCGTACATAATTTGTTTGATAAACACTGTAATAATGTATTTAGATTTCTTTGATATATATTGTTTTTTGGGATCTATTAAAAAATCTTTCATTTTATAAACTGTGATTATACATTTTTTATAGCATTACAAAATGAACTCGAAGGAGCTATAGAGAGACCTAAGTACAAAATATTGCCTGACATAAGGCTGACTCCAAATGTTCACTATGTTTTGGCCGAAGAGGGCAACCAGGTATATTTTATACACTTATATATTTGTCTACAATACTTTTTACACTGTAAAATATTGAATATTAGGTTTTATTAATTGTTTTATGTCATTTTTTGCAGCGCAAATGTCGAAAAACTATTTATTCGTTATTCGATTTTCTCAACCAATGGACATTGGAATGGGTCAATTTAAAAGAAAACCCCTTAAACAATGACAATTATAAGTAAGTCTGGAACATTGGAACTACTGGAAGCACTTGCAAATGGGCAATCTATCTATCTATACTATTTGTCTTTATAATATTCAGGACTTTTTTTAATTTGACACTAGTATTTAATGGATTATGATTCGATTTCGATGATATGTTAATATTGATATTTTTAATCTTGTTGTCAATTTGTATGTATTAAATTTTTTATCAGGACAGTTGTATCGTTTTTGGAAAGCTTCGACAAACTTGATATAGCCCGCGGCAATTTCGCTTGCGGGGAGCTGGAGCGGTCTCTGCAGTACTTGGAATTGTATATGGGGAGCGACAAGGACAGGATAGAGGAGCAGTTGCCGCTGTTGGCCGAGATATACGCCTTGTTGGACGAACCGGACTCGGTCGCCGGTGAGATAGTTTTTTTATATTACAAAATTAGAATTCAAAGGGGGTGCGGGCATTGGATTTCATTTTCCGTATGAACGCACTCAACTATGAAACCTGCGGTTCGTGTGGATAGAAATACTTATAGTTAGGGTTGTACGTTTTCGTATATTGAAAGATTCTGTGTTCATTCATTCATTCATTCATCACATTCATTTGTCTAGTGTTTCTATAATTGTAAATGTTTTATAGTGTTTCATTGTTTAATTTTTTTACATTATTGTCAAAAACAAATAGTATTTTGCAGTGTTTACAGTTTTACTTCTGTAAAAAAAATAATGTTTTTACAATAAATTGTTTATCAGGTTCTGTTGTTCTCCAGGTATTTTTTCAATAAAAAGATCCGAGCCGTCTGTGCAGGAGTTAATACTAGGACAAGTGGTGACCGGGAGACTTCAAGACGCCGTGTTGTGTTACGAGCGCTTGGCGCAGGAAGGACAATTGGATAGACATTGTTTGCGGGTGAGCAACGATTTATGTATTTTTAATATAATAAATATGTATTTGAATTGATTGAATTACTTATAAGTTAATTTTTTCATAAATTAATAGATCGCGCTGGAACCATTCTGGCTGCTTGTACTATTATAGCCTTTGTACACTCCTGTCCGAAAGCTGGCTTTATCGGTTATTCGGTTACGGTTGAGAACGCCAGCAAAATTGGAGCGTCATAAATTACGGTAGCTAATGCACACACTGTTAAAACGCAATCAACCTTCCTCGCAAGATCACACCGGACCCCTTGAATGAACGTTTTTAAGTTTAATCTTTTATACTCTTATTGTTTGTCAAGTTTCACAAGTTATACCTCGCTGAATTGATTGTTTATTAGGTTTTATGTGGACGCCGACGGCTTTTTTATTGTTACCTTATTCAAAATGAAGTGTTTGTTGCTCTAGGGAATGGTGGACTGTTACTTGGCTCTGGACCAGCCATCGGCGGCCTATCGCCTCCTGTGCGAACACGACGACGCCGACTCGATGGAGCTGACCGCCGAGCCGCTGTGGCGGTTGAGTCGGTTCGAGCAGCTCGATGAATTGATCAACAAACCGGTCGTGAGTGTGTAATAAATAATAATAATGTCACCTTAATAAATAATACCTTGTCGAAATGCTGAGGTATGCTCGTGGACACAATAACATTACTTGTACAGTAAGAATTTTTTAGTCGAGCGCTACACTTCGCGGCGAGCGGACGTGTCGCGCTCTCCGGACTCGATCCTTTGCGATCTGTGTTTT